>JAVTVY010011279.1:0-56141 GCA_036873755.1 Hanleya hanleyi
AAAAACTGCCAGTAAAAATGGCCAACTAGTATCCTACTAAATTTAACTGGCAGTGATCACATATACTGTAATGAACTGGGCTACTTGCTGCACTTGGGCAGCGAATTGATATTGTTTTGGCCGTCATCTGACTTGAATTGAATCCAATTAATTAATTTCAAACAGTCATACAGCTATCTAGGGAATACCTCCAGATTTATTTCCTGAGTTGTTTATAAACCTATTCCAATCTACCAGCATGGCGTTCCAAAAAAAAAAAACAAAAAAAAACAGGTCATGTGCATCTCATATAGGAGATGCGATTACTTTTCTCTTCAGAGGTCGAAGCCGACAGGCTCTACAATCGGTTAAAGAGAGAAAACTGACTTCATGTGGTATCAGAGTTTTTTTTCCCTTGTTTCAAATTGGTCAGTCAGAATTAAATTTATTTTAAATAAAGAATATCAAGAGTTCTACGGATGCAACAATTGATCCTCATACATATGGTACTTGATGTCATGTATAGTTCAGACAACCCACCAAACACCGCATTTTGTGCTGTCTTCAACAGACGTCACACCCAAGGCTTAGAATCAAAACTTTGGGCCTGAGAATAATCTTGAAACTTAGAACATAAAAATATAACTTGTTTGTGCGGACAAACCGATGGGGGAGTACAGATCAGTGCGAGTGATCATCCTGACTTGGTCATCAGTTGCTACTTGAGATCCACCATTTGGTTTGTGATCTGACATATAGGAACCCTGTTGTTATTTGTATGACTATATTACCAGTCTACTAACTGCATTGATGCCGTGTGTCAATAAAGTTCCATATATCGTGTATATAGCCCAACAAATCCATAATTCTATGGACATAATCAAATTAATGTCACAGGCAATTTGGCAACTTGGAAGTCGATAGGGGAGTTCAGAACGAGCGATAACCCCGATAGGTATCAATAATTGCCAACTGAGATTCACCATAGGTGAAAGATCTGACTTTCTATTTAGGCATAAAACTTCTAGGACATTTTAGCAGTCTAAAACCTGAAGACTCCTTAAGGATGCCTATTTCACTGTTGTTTGCAACAGATATCGGTGGAGTCACTCTTCACCGGAGTGTCCCGAATAGGGCCCATGAAATTCATCTTTACGCTTTCAGCATATTTGAATAGTCAATGCCATACGCTTTACAGTTACAATTATAAACCTAACCCAATATGGATTGTCAATAATAATATTTAAAAAAAAAAAAAAAAAAATTTAAATCAGCTCAGTTGCATGTATGAACTGGGTTGAGATATATACTGCATGCGCAAATAGGTCTTGTAAACTTTGATCTAATATTATTCCTGGGGACGATAATCAGTTCAGGTATCATGATGTAGCCAAACACCAGTACTGCAATAGCCTATAGTATTGGACGCTTGATTTAACAGAGTTCTACAGTCTACAGTACTAATTGGAGATGATCTCCCTTTCCCAGATATGGACATTATCCACATATGTCTTCGAATGTGAAAAGTGTTTAGGCCATAATAGCTCCAGCTGGCATCGCTGCACACCAAGCTGAGAACGAGCTGATGAAATGTATGTTTAATCAACCCATTCTAAGCCAATATCGCAAATTTTGGTGGCTTTGGTTGTCTATGAATAACACATTTGTTCTGTTCAGGTCCACTCTGTCGGAAAATATAGTAGAACATCTCTCTCTACCTCAATATGATCACTTCAGTGGTGTGTCAGTCTCTACACTCATTTGCCACAGCCTAAATGTACATGCAAATGTTACGAGAGGATGAACTCCATCGTGAAACCCAATAATTTACATGGTTCACATTGTAATGCCCTACAGGAGTTGTATTGAGTCGTTAGATCTCATTTTACCTCTCTCTCGTGCAATATCATGAAATGCCAGTGTGGTTTACCTGTTTACATTCATTGAGACTGATAAGACTCTATCCAACAAAGATACTCGGTCTCCTGCCAACCAGTTCTTTCCTTGCAGAATATTGAGTTAAGTACTGGGGCTCCTTTGCCAGCCAGTTCTTCTGTTGCTGCATATTGAGGTCCCTAATAGTCACCAGATTCATGCAAGATCTGACACATCTTATGAATACCTCACAAGGATGCGGGGCCAGGGTGATGAACCTTGACAAGGATCCAATCTCGGTGTTTTACAAGTTAAGAATTGTCAATGATAAACTACTTTGATGTTATATCTTGTAGACAACACTGAATACAAATTGTTCAAGCAATATTGGAGGTCTATGTCAAACATCACTGACGACCCAGCAGCCCATGCTGTGCCTTGATTATCTTCATAGGAAAAAATAAATAAATAAATAAATAAAACGAATCTAGCATTATATAGCACAGGGCTACTGGTTAAAGGTGCCAAGTTGTCACATATTTTAGGCCATATTTGGTCTAAGATAAAGTTACAGCAACTTCCAAAATGTTGACTTTGAACATATCACTATTACATCTTACGAGGCTTTGCGATAGGAAATTGAGAATTTTGTAAGCACACGAAGTGTGCGCAATGAAATTCTGACTTCATGTATATCTGAATTCAGGGTGGCTAACATTTAACTAATCTACTGTACTGTATATTGTACATGTATATCCTGAATCTTACTGCATTTCGGATGTTAAGTATCGTAATAACTAAAAGATTGAAGTACATTTAGTCAAATCTATCCTTGAAGTAGAATTCTGCCTATCTCATTCAATCGTCCAAGGAAAACGTACTCCAGGTTGTGTTGATTGTGCTGGATATAGGACTGATGTACCCCCCAAAGTGTGATGGTTGAGGGAGATAACTCCCAGGAGCATTTAAACATAACATGATCAGGGAAGATAACCCCAAGTAACATCTAACCAGCTATATCTTTATATACCGATACGCATGTAAATAACATAACATGCACTTTGGTTTATTCAACGAGCATAATATTTTAAATCAGAAAATACAATCTTCATATGTCACATGTAACAGTATGAATAATTTGTTTGTTCTTTGTCACTCTCTTCTCGAACTGTATGGCACTCAGCCATTTTGGAGAAGGGAGTCTTGGGAAATTTCCCATTTCTGGTTTACTTTCAATGGCTTGTATATCATACTTTAATGGAGAATATCACTATTACATCTTACTCGGTTTTGCTTACGAAATCAGAATTTCATTGCGCACACTTCGTGTGCTTACAAAATTCTCAATTAAATGGTCCGGCACATTCACATCTGCAAAATTATATATCCTTGTATTTAGTATGTGGATCAGAAGTGTTTTTGCCTGGTAAAATTCAGGTTTTGTGAAAGAATGTTTTGGTACATGGCTATATGTAAATTGACTGAGGGCAGAGTCGATTGACTGGCAGTAGGGGAGATAACCCTGTTTGGAGGTTGCGTAAATCCAGGCACCAAATTTGAAAAAGCGCATATCATTGGTGGAAATAATAAGAAGGCGTAAATTTACTACTTACGGCTATAAATGAATGACAGGCATCCTGTAAATACGAATTATGGCAGGCTTGGCGATTTTATACCATGGTACAAAATAATTACAGGCATCCTGTAAATATGAATTATGGCAGGCTTGGCATTTTATACCATGGTAAATATTATTTACAGGTATCCTGTAAATACGAATTGTGGCAGGCTTGGCGATTTTATACCATGGTACAAAATAATTACAGGCATCATGTAAATACGAATCATGGCAGGCTTGGCATTTTATACCATGATAAAAAATAATTACAGGCATCCTGTAAATACGAATTATGGCAGGCTTGACATTTTATACCATGGTATATGTTATTTACAGGCATCCTGTAAATGACGAATTGTGGCAGGGATGGCCAACCATAAGCAACTATACCAGTCTATCGATGTGATAGACAAGGAACGCTAAGAACCAAGGGAATGATGTACAGCTAGCCTGTACAACTAGCATAGGTCACACAGAATATCACCATATAATATCGATCGCATCAGAAGGGAGAAGGTGAAAGGGCAGACTGATCTCTCAATAGCGCTGCAAGATGGCGGAGGAACACATACGGGTTAAAGCCTGTTAATATGATTGCTATTACATTTTTTATCCAAAGGCCAATTGGCAATGTAGGCGCCCCACAACCTTATCGAATCCAACAGCAGCTGCCTGTATATTGCCCAAATAGTTTGTTCGTTTGCCTGTTCTGAGCCAGTAGATTTGTTATGAAAATGTAACATTAAAGATTAAACGATAAACAGTATTAAACGACATGTTCCAAACATGTTGCTGTGGTACGTATTATAAATACCACGCTAAAACGGATATCGCGCATAACGTTAACTGTACATCGGATGAATATTGTTCAATCATCTGATTTTGTTGGTATAGTCTTGATGGGGTATAGTGGCCTACTTTCTTCTACGTGATATGTTGAATTTTGTTTTCCACTGGGGTCAAGTTATGCTCAGAAAATCTCTGTTGTGAATTGGAATTATAGAAAACATGGAATTAAAATATATATATATATATATATATGTTTGTATATTTCAGATGCGATTGTGCTGAACTGCATGTCTTCTGTTGATATCGCCTATAAAAAATGTTCAGGTAACTTATTACTTGCATGTCGAGTGTCCATGTAACTGATTTATCCAACGATAATCTGAGATTACTGAACGCGACCTTAAACCTTATACCTAATTCTCTCTCGCTCGCTATGTAACAGCTGAAATATTGCTGAACGCGACGTTAAACCTTAATTCTCTCTCTCTCTCTCTCTCTCTCTCTCTCTCTCTCTTGAGTGTGATTAAACCTCGCCTCATTTGCGCCCAGTCTGTGTAAAGATAAGCCGTGGTGTATTAGAAATACACAAATATCATCTAAGGTAACTTCCAATGCTTCTTCCATGTACAACCGTGGCTTATATATAGCATGATCATGATGATATAGTTGAAACATCAATCCTGCTGGACCGATATAACCCCCGCCCCCGCGCCCCCCATTCCTCTGTCTGTCTTCCTTGTTGTGACTTCCTCATCCAATAGCTCCTTCATCGACGAATTGTTCCACGGGGAATAAACCAATTGCCGTATATGTGGAATACGAACCAGAGTAAATACATTCATTTACATATGGTTCAAAATGGAGGGCTTCCATCATTAGAATGAACAGTCACAATAGTTCGAGTTTACTCAACCCTTCCCCAGTATGACGGACGATTTTTGATAGATTGGGCTGGAATGAAGTAAATATACAAAAAGAATCGTGCATCAGAGCAGAGTGATGATTATTTTCTATTTTAAAGTCTAATTAATATAGGATAACAATAAGAACCCCCTCGAGCACAAGGGGATTTCTCTGCATTTTCTGTGTTTACACTAAACTTGCTAAAGAGGAAAACATTTCGCAGGCAAAAACATTGAAAGAGGACAACCAAAACATGGCGGCTAGATCTTGAATTCTTATAATTTGTGACCCAAATCTACACCTGCTCTTGCTAATGGCCTTATCTCCCTTTAGGAAGATCCTACAAATAGTTAAAAACGAAAAGTTGTCTCCCCTTAGGGAGCTCTCTCAGCCCAGCTAGGTTACTTAAGCTCTGCCCAATCCTTAATCTCCCTCTTTCTCTATTTGTACCTGCTCGAGTGTGGTGCATATCAAGGAAGTGTCCTATAGTGCTGGTTTGGTTGTTGTTGGTTTGACCTTCGGTTGTACCTTTGCTAAACTTGTATTTTTCTATTGCTGTATTTCTTGGACAATTATGTCTGAGATATCTATCCCGGTTATTTCTAATTCTTGTCGCTCGTGTGGGCAGTTTTGGACTTGCTTAGATGCTCACATGGTCTGCTTTTCGTGTAAAGGTCACCTGTGTTATCGTCAGGCCACGTATTCAGAGTGTCAATCTTGGGATACTATTACCTGGAGGAACTATGCCCAGGCGCGGCGGGCATATTTATTGTACGCTACTGAAGACCCTGCGTTATCGGAGGACGAAAGACGTCAAAATGAGATTGCGTTAGTTGGAGATCTGAAATTTAACGAGGACCTCGTTGGTTCTAATTTGGATTTATCGCATAGACTTAAAAGCCCGGCTTTATCATCGGCGTCTGTTACTATCCCTCCTAGTGGGACCGTTGCACGAGGAGATAGCGATCATGTTCTAGACAGTCTGGCTTCTACTGGTAAAGCCTTGTCTGGGGTTCCTGTGAAACCTGTTTCTTTGTTCGAGACAACAAAGGACTCTAGCCCCATGGCCAGGTCGTGTTTGCCTGAGCGTTCTATTGTTACCAACGAACAAAAGATTTCTGCTTCACCGCGTGTCATTTCACCTAATCTTTTGTCAGTCGGCTTATCTCTGTCCGGTTCTTTCAAAGAGAAAAAACATCTTCGTATGTCGACTTCACCTTTACGGTTTAAATCTCGTTCTTCCTCTGCTGTTTTATCTAAAGCAGCCTTTCGCTCTATGGAGGGTCGTTTGGACTCTACTTTGAATTATCAAATTGCGGATTTACAGCCTCCGGTTTCTACGTTTGTTGACCCGTCACTTCGTCGTTCCCGTGCTTCCAGACGACGCTCTTGTACATCTCAACGCCGTTCACGTTCTCGTTCGCCTGTACCTCGTTTTGTTACTCCGCCTCGACGTTCTGTTACGCCGTCTCGTCGTTTTCATACACCTGTACGCCGTTCTCATACACCTGTACGTCGTTCTCCTGTTCGTCGGTCTCGTACACCTAATCGTCCTAGTACTTCTTTACGGCTTTCCCGTTCTCCGGTACGCCGTTCTCGTACTCCTGTTCGACGTTCCCGTACGCCTCCACGCCTTTTGCCACGTCGTTCTTCCTCACCTCCCCGTCGGAGGTCGCAGTCGCAGACTCCATTTCTTGATCAATCTTTTGATAGGTTATTGTCTACCTCTCGCCGTCGACACGTCGTTTGTTCTCCCAAAGCGGTTTCGACGTCTTCGTCTGATAGTCAAGATTCCTCATCTTCTTCGGATAGTTCGAAGGATTCGTCTAAGATGCCATTTTCTGACAAGATGGCGGCTCTTTTGGCTCTCGTTCCGGACATGCCCGTTTCTTCTAATACTGTCTCTTCATCTGCTCGGGTTAAATGTCCGACAGCGGCTTCTTCCGCGTTCACGTCTACTTCTTCTAAGACGCCTCTCACGTGTGCTCCGTCTCCAGCTTGGGAGTCTAATTGTATTGTGTTCGATCGTCAATTGGAGGATGACAACAAGTTTAAGAAGCCCTCGTTTTCATTTTACCAACTTCATGATAACGTTCTTCCCGATAAACCGCCCAAACGTGATCGTGATTTGAGTCAGGTTTCGAAATAATCTAAAGCAACTTCTGTTTCGGTTCCTACCAAAGTTGTCGATAATGTTATGAGATGTTGCTGGCAATGCAACGTATTTGGAGTTTGACTGGAACTTATACACGTCAGGAGGCTATAGTTGTGATTGTGAATCGTCGAACTTTATCTATACACCATGCAAGCATATTGTGACTGGTGACCTTGATGTGGTGAGTGATAAGGATCTGAAATTACTCCTGATGAAACGACCTAAATATAGAGAGCCAAGAAGAATAAATCTGAAGGTCGACCAGAAGATAGTCCTGTCTGCATTGGAACAGTACGTTATTGATTGGTCTAAGCGAGAAAAAGTTGAACCTACAGTACTCGCTGATTGGCTGGACCTCACCAAGAGCAAGGTCGTTGAAACAATCCGCCATATTGACAGAAGTACTCTTCCCCAAGCAAAACAAGTACTGAGAAACCTCAATTCGCAAGAAGTTCTAGCAAATCTCCAGAGTAAATTCGTCATAGTCCCAGCAGACAAAGCTCCGAATAATATAATATTCATATGTAAATATTACTATTACCAGGTGCTGGTTAAAGAATTGAGTGTAGACATATCTTCATCAAATACGTCTACTTACTCCCAAACTGCATTTACTCTGGAAGATTTATTTAACAATCACAAAAAGTTTCTCAGGGAAAGAGGTATTTGTCTTCCAACCAATCATAACGACATACCAAAAATATACTGGACTCCCAAAATGCATAAATCACCATACAAAGCTAGATTCATAGCTGGTTCTAGAAGCTGCACCACCAAGCTTCTTTCAACCCTATTGACGAGGGCCCTTCAGGAGGTAAAAGCATTTTGGGAAAGGTATTGCGCCACTATTTCTAAGAACTCTGGCGTTGAATGTATGTGGATATTGAAAAACTCAAAATGTCTTACGGAAGAACTTGATGCTAAAGGTCACATACCGTACAGACATGTATCCACATGGGATTTCTCGACTCTCTATACTACAATCCCTCATCAGGACCTTATTGACCGTCTAAGTTCATTAATAGTATCTGTGTTCAAGAAAACTGATCGTAGATATATTAATGTCGGAAGCCATAAAGCATTCTTTAGCTCTACTACATACAAGAGATATCATTCATGGGATGTTTCTTTTGTTTATAGAGTTGCTTGAATTTCTCATTAAAAATATCTATGTGAAATTTGGCAACACAATATATCAGCAGCATATAGGTATTCCAATGGGTACTAATTGTGCACCCCTGTTGGCTGACCTGTATCTGTTCTCTTATGAATATGACTATATGCAGGCGCTTTCAAAAACCGATCCATTCAAAGCCCGTTCGTTCTCATTCACCAAACGCTATATAGACGATCTTCTCGCTGTGGATAATCGCTATATAAATGACGCAGTGAAGGATATATATCCACCTTCACTGGATTTGAAGGAAACTACAGATAGCCCTACAGGCACATCTTATTTAGATCTATATCTCTATAAAAATGAAGCGGGCATTCTCTCTCGTCGGCTTTATGACAAAAGAGATGATTACAATTTCGACATCGTAAACTATCCCTTTCTGGATAGTAATATTCCAGTGGGACCTGCATATGGCGTATACATATCTCGCTTAGTAGCATTTGCTAGATCCTGTGTTAAATGTGATGATTTTAATCAACGTCACAAAACATTGTTGCAGAAACTTATAAAACAGGGCTATTCCACCAAGCGCCTCCACTCAAAGTTTCTCAAATTTGGCGATACATATCGCATGCTGATAGCAAAATACGAACGTAGCGTGCAAGATCTATGGCGCTACGTTTCGTAACTTGTGTCTAATTCCGCTTAACCCGGGGCTAGGGGCCGTATGAACCCATGTACTTCAAGATCCTCATGGTACTCATATGAACAGTCACAATCAAAGCGTGACTGAGATACATCATTTTTTAGATGACGACTCTATAACGAATATTATGGATTAAGAATACTGATCAGCGATACGGATTTGATATTTTTGGAACATCATGATGTCTTGCCGGCATCATTGAAAACTGTTGACCGCTTCTCTCTTGCAGGAAACAAGCCTATGTTTATGTATACTATGATTGTCTTTTGAATTTGGTGCTAATTACAAGCGTCTAGTCCGTCATTCATAATCCAGCCGTCGTCCATTAGAGAATATCCGCGTCCATAATCCAAAGACCTATTCCATTTCCATATAACAGTATTAGCACCAAATTCAAAAAGACAAAAGTATACATAAACATAGGCTTGTTTCCTGCAAGAGAGAAGCGGTCATATGGAATGGAAATATGGAAAATGGAATAGGTCTTTGGATTATGGACGCGGATATTCTCTAATGGACGACGGCTGGATTATGAATGACGGACTAGACGCTTGTAATTACATCTTTCGCGGATTGGTTTCTGTTGGCTACTTCTCGGATTACCTTGGATCCTGCGTTACGTCAGAGCGATGGTTCGGCTTCTTTGTCTCCTGGTCGTCTTACCTACTTACGAGCTTTCATTGACACGCTCAATATAGCTAACCGTCATGTCATTGAGGCGGGTGCTTTTTCTTATGTTTCGCTTCTTCAAGCTCAGCGTAAAGCGTTGCTTCAGTTTGTCAAGCCTGACGTTCCATACTTTGTAAAGGATCAACTGTTACAACAGCCGTTATCCTCTAAGTTTGTTTTCAACAATGCTATCGAGTCTGTCATGCCTAGTATTCGTGAGGAACGGACTTCTCGATTGATTTCTGCTGTGGTTCGGCGTCCTGCTTTTTCCGTGGATCGGAAGCCTAACCGGAATCGTGTATCCAAGCCTACCCAACGTGAGGTTTTTCCACATGGTGATTTTCGTGGCTTCGACAAGCCTCCACAAGCCCGTGGTTTTTCATCTGCCCGCCTTCCGCCCTTTCAATCATCAGGTCGTCGGCGGCCGTTTACAACATTTCTGGGAGAATTGGCAGCTCATAACAGACGACGACTGGATTATCAAGACATTGAAGTATGGTTTCCTCTTCAACTTTCAGTCCCAGCCCAGACTCATCTCTCGGCCTCGTCCTTCTCTACTGCCAGTTCCCGCAGGACACGTTCAGACGCTTCTTTCCTCTGTCGCCACGCTCATCGCCAAAGGTGCCGTCAGAGAGCTGCCACATGCCGAAGACAGCGTCGGTTACTACAGTAATGTCTTCCTTGTTCCGAAGAAAGATTCGGACCAAATGCGGATGATTATCGATCTCAAGAGACTCAACAAGTTTCGTCTGACCATGCCGCCTCATTTCAAGATGACGTCAGTCTCATCGACCCGGGCCCGCGTACATCACCGGGATTGGTTGGCCTCCATCGATTTGCAGGACGCATATCTCCATATACCTATTCATCTTCGTCATCGGCGATTCCTTCGTTTCACCATCAACGATCGTCGGTTCGAGTGGCAAGTCCTCCCGTTCGGAGTCAACATCGCTCCATGGCTTTTCACCCGTATCACTTCACCAGTCATGGCGTTTCTCCATCTACGGGGCATTCACATCGAGGTTTATATAGACGACATCCTCTTGTGGGCTGCGGACAAGTCCCTACTCAACGCTCAGGTCCGTTTCACTCTGCTCGTTCTACGTCATCTCGGGTTCATACCTCACCCTCAGAAGTCAGAGTTGGTTCCAGCGCAAATTCGCCGTTACATCGGGGCTGTGTTCAATACTCGTCAGCAACTGGTGCGCCCCCCAGAGGACCGGTGGACCAAAATTCAGGCGTTGATGCTAAGGTTTTTGTCATCAACTTATCAGACAGCGGTGGCAAAGCCTTCTGGGTTTACTCACTTCCACGCAGGGCCTTACTCATTACGGTCGTCTCCGAGTTCGGCCGCTGCAGTACCATCTGTTTCCTTATCTACAGACGTCATCCCTCAATCCTGTTGTTCCGGTATTGACGTCTCTACATCCACATCTGATTTGGTGGCAGTCCCGCCACAACGTCATGCGGGGAGTTCCCTTCCGATTTCCATCTACGGATCACCATCTCTACACCGATGCTTCCGGGACCGGTTGGGGAGCCCATCTGGACGGTCTGGAGGTGTCCGGCGGATGGTCGAGTTTGGATGCCAGACTTCACATCAACCTTCTGAAGATGAAGGCAGTCATCCTAGCAGTTCGGCATTGGAGTTGGCGTCTCATGAATTCGTCCCTTCTCATCGCTACGGACAACTCTACGGTCATTGCTCACATCAACAAAATGGGTACCACCCGATCTTTCTCAACGTTTCGTCTGGTGTGGGATCTTTACGACTGGGCTCTCATTCATCACTGTCATCTCAATGCTCGCCATGTTCCGGGTCGGCTCAATGTCTTAGCGGACCGCCTTTCTCGTCCCGACACCGTCCTTCAGACCGAATGGCAACTTCAGCTGGAGGTCTTCCGTCAGATCTGCAGCGTCTGGGAGACCCCCGTGATCGACCTGTTTGCGACGAGGAACAATGCACAGCTTGCCCTCTTCGTCAGTCCGATTCTGGACCCTCCAGCCTTCGCCATCGATGCCCTTTCAATCAACTGGGACAACTTCCTGGCTTATGCCTACCCACCCATGGCCCTGATTCAGGAAGTTCTTCAAAAGATTTCTGCTCGTGCTTCCGTGGTGGCCTCGTCGTCAGTGGTTTCCGGTTCTGGTTCCACTTCTCACTGCTCCGCCATGTCGTCTTCCAGTTTGGCCCAGCCTGTTGCGTCAACCTCACGGGATATTTCATCACAACCCGCAGTGGCTCAACTTACTCGTCTGCAGACTATCCAGAGTGCACTCACAGTCCAAGGATTTTCAGCAGAAGTTGCACAGACGATGGTTTCAGCCAATAGATCTTCCACATCACAGCTCTATCAAGCGAAATGGGCCTATTTCGTCTCCTGGTGCCGAGAACGTGATTCCGATCCCGACTCTGCCTCTATTTCCTTAGTAGCTGACTTCCTCCTTCACCTTCATCGTGATAAGAAGTTTCAAATCAGCACCATTGAGTGGTACCGGTCTGCTTTGGCTAGGGCTTTACGTCTTTCTACCGGCATCGACATTAGTCTAAACGACAATATCTCTGCTCTCCTACGGGCTTTCGCCTTGCAGTCTCGCCGTACTCGCCAGCTGTTACCGAAGTGGGATATTGGTGTGGTTCTTTGTGCCCTGATTCGTCCGCCCTTCGAACCTTTACAGTCCGCCTCTCTTAAAGCTGTTTCCTACAAGACTGCTTTTCTGGCGGCTTTTGCTTTGGCGTCTAGAGTTTCTGAACTTCACGCTCTGGAAAGATCATCTCTGACCTGGACGGCGGATTGGTCTCGCATTTCCTTTCGTCCCGTCCCTGAGTTCATCGCCACGAATGAGGCTGTGCGCCAAGGTCCATGTGCTCAACGTTTGTACTCCATCCCTGCTTTATCAGACTTTGTTCGTGACCTTGAGGACGACTTACTGTTATGCCCTGTACGAGCCATACGTCACTATCTCACTCGTACCGATCCTGGTCGGGGTTCTCGTCGTCTATTATTCCTGTCTCTTCAGCCAACTGCAGTGCGTGACATTACCAAGAATACTATTGCTTCTTGATTGAAGAAGACCATTAAGTGGACATATCAACCTGCCATTGACGCTCCCCCACTTTTGTTCTCTGCTTCTTCCCATGAAATTCGTGCCATCGCTACATCATGGCCTTCATGGAAGAACTTATCCCTTCATGACACTGTCCAGTCCTGTGCATGGACGGCAAATTCTACGTTCACCAATTTCTATCTGAGAGATATGTCAGTACAATCAGATAGGGTGACCACGCTTGGGCCGCTGGTGGCTGCCCAGCACGTGGTCGAGTAACTTTCAAAAAAAAGAGGGGGGGGGGGCATTTTCGTTCAGCGCAGCAAGTCAGTCAATCAGCCAGCTTGCTGCATCATCTCATCTATCAGTCATATCATATGTCCACCATACTACATGATCACCTCAATAGGTCAGCCTGCCAGCCGCCAACTCACAAGACATCTTTCAAGTCCTGACACAAGGGTGAATATTGGTTTTTTTTAGGTATACTTTGTGTCAATTTCAGGTTTAAAGTACAGAGAGTTTGGTGCATGAGGGCAACTATGACCAACTTACTAGAGCATCTCAAGAGAGGCAGCTGCTGTCAACTCACAAGTCATCTTAGAAGAACTGACACGTTCGTGAGTACTACTTTCAGGTTTACCAGTGTCAGCAACAGGGACTAAAGTACAGAGAGTTGACGTAAGACGGTTTGTGGACTAAAGAGTGGTATAAGATGGGCACCTTGTATGCAATGTTGTCGGGATGTACATGACCACTTCTATTCGTCATACACTGATTACCACTCGAATACTCACAGCGCCACCGGCCCGAGTTCCTTCGTGGGGGTAAAATTGTGCACCACATCCACGATCACGGCTACATGGATGAATACATTCAACAATCTATTATGATTACTCCATGACTACCCACAGCGTCACCGACCAGGGTCCCTCTTGTCGAGTACTAGTGTGCCATGTCCGTGATCATCTCAGCGGTTACTCAGCCTGCTATTGGAACTACAACAAGGCCGAGGTGCCCACCTCCATATGTTGGTAGTGAGCCATTAGCAAGAGCAGGTGTAGATTTGGGTCACAAATATTAAACATTTATAAACAATGTTAGTATTTCTTACCAAATCAAACCTGCTCTTGCTTTGATTACCCTCCCATCCTGCCCCTCACTCCACGGCCTTGCACACCACACGTCTCGGGCTATAAGAGTGAGAAAGAGGGAGATTAAGGATTGGGCAGAGCTTAAGTAACCTAGCTGGGTTGAGAGAGCTCCCTAAGGGGAGACAACTTTTCGTTTTTAACTATTTGTAGGATCTTCCTAAAGGGAGATAAGGCCATTAGCAAGAGCAGGTTTGATTTGGTAACAAATACTAATATTGTTTATAAATGTTTAATTTTTCAGGCAGTATTATTCTGACAGCCAATTTGATATACGTAAATACATGAATGTACAAGTAAATGTTAAGCTTCCACCTCCCAGTCCATGAGATAGAAAACCTTGTAATGTCACCATTGAAATATAACATATAAGTAGACTTATGTTAGAGTTACATGATGACACAGGACAATGTATGCCAAATGTTGGAGAGATATTGTGCTCGAGAGGGCGAAACCCCCGAGAGTGCAATATCGTGCCAATATTTGTCATACATTGCCGAGTGTCTATCATGTAACAGTTTTATCCAATGATCATTTGAGCATGAGAGTGGAGCTCCGCCTCTTTTTACCTAATCCGCGAAGAGGAGGTCGGGCAGCTGTCGTGTATTTCAAATACACCATATTTGGTATTTGAAATACACCAGGGGTGATTTGTGTAGTGAATATATTTAAAGGAAACGAATAAAGGAAATTCGAGGAGTCATTGGATAACAAAAGCGTATGAATTGGGGTATTCCTATAACAATATTGAACTTGGCCTTCATAGTCTAGCTGCAAAATCCCATAATTACCGTACACATAACAATATTGAACGATAGTACTAATATTTCATTATATCTGTAGTATTTGTTAACTCGTATATCATTCTTTCTCTCCAGATGACATCATTTGAAGTAACCGAACATGAGGTACCGATTGCCTATGATTGGTCTATTCCTGTGTGTGACGTCAGTGTTTATTTTGGGGTTCTGGATGCAGTCAGGTAACGACCTGAACTTCGTTTTCCGTGGACATACAGTTTACACAGTTGGATGTAAAATGCCGGATTTCAATCCCTTCGATGAGTCAATTAAACAGTTTATCTGGACTCCGGCCCCACTTGATTGTGAACAACGATTCAAGACTCCTCTGACGTACCAAGATGGTAACTGGCTGCGGATTAACCAAGAAGTTTTACAGGATTACAGAGATGGATTCAAATATTGTGAATACTCAGCTATAATTCGTACAGATTCTTTTGATGGAGTCATTCAGTTTCATTCCGACAAAAAGAACGTGTTCCTTTCAGACAAAAAAATAAAATTCAGAAATGACGTTCGCGTAAAAGAGGAGTTTGTGAAAGTGGAATGTTTTAGCCACTTTAGGTTTTATCGGAATTATCATGCATTTATCATTCCCAAATCTCCGATAACAAATGAATCAAAAATGCAAGGTTCGGAAAATCTTCACTTCAGACAAAAGCATCTGAACGTAATAATGCTTGGCCTGGATTCTGTCTCAAGGTTAAACGGTATACGACAACTGGTTAAGACAAGGAAATATTTGCTCAATGATCTACATGCGGTGGAACTACAGGGCTACAACAAAATAGGAGACAACACATTTTTAAACGTTGTTCCAATGACCACTGGGAAATATGTATCAGAGTTGCCTTACAACCAGACAACTATGCCCAAAAAGTTCTTCGATGGCTATGACTTTATCTGGAAACGTTTTAAGGAACGAGGATACAAGACATTCTACGCCGAAGACAATCCGCAACAGGCTATTTTCAATGATGGGAAGGCCGGATTCCGACAGCCACCAACAGATCATTACCTCCGACCATTTAATCTGGCTACTGAAGTGGATCATCTTTGGCACGCCCATCACCATTGCTTTGCCGGTCGGATGGAAACTAAGATTGTTCTGGACTACTTGACCGAGTTCCTGCGTGTGTACAAGGACGAGCCATACTTCGCCTTCTCTTACATTACGCGACTCAGTCATGATTACGTTAACTTGATTGGAGCAGGAGATGAGGTATACTTCCGGTTCTTAGAAAAGCTGAAAGTTGAAGGTCATCTTGAGAACACTGTTCTGTTCTTCTTCAGTGATCACGGTATGCGATGGGGAGATATACGGGGCACTTACATAGGAAAGATGGAAGAGAGACTTCCAATGATGTATATCGCCTTTCCGGATTGGTTTAGAACAAAGTACCGGAAAGTTATGGAAAATTTGCTCTCTAATTCGCGAGCACTAACAACTCCTTTCGATATCTACGAAACTCTGAAAGACATTTTATACATGAATGATACTGCTCCAACAAAACCGGGAAATGTCTCAAAGAGGGGGTTGAGTCTATTCAAACACATTCCACCAGAACGCTCATGTGAACATGCAACAATCCTGCCCCATTGGTGTACATGTCATTCGCAAAACAGTATATCCACCGATAACAAGATCGTACAAACAGTCGCTAACATGACCCTGGAATATATCAACTCGGAAACGTCCTATCAAAGGGGGAAATGTGCTGAATTAAGACTTTCAGCTATCCTCAAAGCTTGGCGAACAGTTCTCAGTGGAGTGCTAATTACTGGAAAAGACAATCAAAATAAAGACTCCGCCATCATTGATTATCAGTTAAAAATAATGACAGTACCAGGTGGCGGACACTTTGAAGCCACAATCCGCCATTTCAAGGCAACAAACAAATTCCAGATAGCTGGTGATATAAGCCGTGTGAACAAGTATGGTAACCAGTCCTCTTGTATTCAAGAAATCAGACTAAGGAAATACTGCTATTGTTTCTGATGACGGTCAACTAATCGTCCATGACGACTTCAGTTTAGCGTAATTGTGAAGACAATGCCAAAAGCCGGTTCAAACATCTCTAACCCGATGATAGTGTTTAAGCATAACGTCTTCGGATCTGCTGCTGTTGTGAAACGAAAGGACTGATAGGTGTACATTGTGAAACGAAATGACTAATATTAGGTAAAGTTGTGAAACGAAAGGACTGATATCAGGTGTAGATGTGAAACCGAAGGACTGATATCAGGTGTAGATTTGAAACCACAGGGCTGATATAAGGTGTAGTTGTGAAACCACAGGACTGATGGCAGGTGTAGTTGTGAAACCGAAGGACTGATACCAGGTGAAGTGGCGAAACCACAGGGCTGATATCAAGTGTAGTTGTGAAACCACAGGGCTGATATCAGGTGTATAGATGTGAAACCACAGGACTGATATCAGGTGTAGATGTGAAACAACAGGACTGATAGCAGGTGTAATTGTGAAACCGAAGGACTGATATCGGGTGTAGTTGCGAAACCACAGCACTGAGATCAGGTGTAGTTACAATCTTTCACGATACGGAAAATAGTTACCGTAACTTTCAAGTTGTTTGCCTTAATAGTTATGTTGTATTGCTGCCGCAGTCACATCGTTTTGCCCCGACGCGACATTAAACCTTGATTTTCCCCCTGGGAAACCTACTTCTATACATTTGCGGTAGGGTTGTTTGGATTTGTTTTTCACGTCTCGTCATTTAGAACATGATAAGAAGTGTCCCGGCACGAATCGGTGAAATTTTTGAAAAAAATCACCGAGGCCTGGGTCACCGAGAGTATTGACAACGTACGAACCATTATCCGGAACGCAGCGCGCGCGCGCGCGGGTTCTCCGGAAGTGCGCGGCATCACCGGCAGTGCGCGGATGCATGTCGGATCAAAAGGTCAAAGGTCACATCCAAGTCAAAAGGTCTCCCTTTCGGCAAGGTTCGGAAGGGACAAAGTTGCGGCATCGATATAGTCAGAGCTTGAACCCCCAAAAAGGGGATTGTAAATGAACCTGGGAAGGATGGGCAGGTCCATTTGGACCAATCAGCGATCGAGAAAAAAGAGCCAATGAGCGATTGATAAAAGAACCAATGGACGGGTACTAGGTACACGTCTACGCCTACATCCGGGTACTTGTCGCCTACGTCCGCGCTTACATCCGGGTTCTTGTACACGCGGGTAATGTTTTCTGGACATGGATGGGTTACCTTTGGCTCCATTCTAGGCCACTGATTGGCTAATACGGTGTTCAAAACCAGTTTCATGCATTATGCTCATATAACTTATAGTAATAAACTTAATCTATGCGTGTTGGACGAGTCTTCACTCACCGTATACACGCACCTCAATGAAATGCCCGCTCCAAACCTAGACCAAAACACGTACTTGGTCTGTGGGCTGATTTCATTGGCTCTCTATTTTACTATAGTGCTCTTGCATTCTAACATTGATGGGTTACATTTTGGCCCCATCCTACACCACTGATTTCAGTTTGACTGAATCTCCACATTGGGCATTTATGCATTATGAATAAAACACACAAGACAGGGTTTTTTGGTGAGATCTCATTTTTTATTCAGTGAACAACAACAACGTGAGAACAACCACGTGAAAACTGAAGCCCAGAACAAGGGGCTTGTACATTGAAAGAACTGAAGCCCAGAACAGAGGGCTTGTAAACTTAAGCCCAGAACAGCGGGCGTGTGTACATTGAAAGAATTCAAGCCCCGAACGGGACTTGTACATTGAAATGCTGGGCGGCCCAGTCATATACGAGTACATCTCGATCCTCGGCCTTGGGGTACTCGTCAAACATCTGTACAATGGTAGATACGGGTCTTCCCCGGCATCGATGGTACAGGTAAAACAAGCAATATTGTCCGCACACGCTACTGGTCAGGCTTTGCAACGTTTGACTGCTCCAACACCACGTCTCTGTGCCTTCATCCATGAAGTCTGTTAAATCGGGATGGAGGGGTGGCAGGCCGTACGGGTCAAAGTATTCGCCCTGCTGTTTTGTCAAGTACACGGCCACCCAGTGTTCACCGGGCCGATCCATCGGGTCCGTGTTGAGAACGTAAGCAGCAGGATACATACGGTCTAATGGAAACACATCTCGGGCGAACAGCCCTTGAAACATCATACGTGTCTCGGGGTCATTCTTCAGCACGGTGGTTATCTGGTCTGTATCCATGTTAGGTGGAGAAGTCACACAGGACGTTGCGCGCCTTGTCCACTTGAATGATGTTTTCAAACTCGGCGTAGCAGATCACATTGACGGTGGTCACCAGGGCTCGTGCAAAGTGGATTTCCAACCGTAAGTTGCCTTGTTTGGCCAGGGCCAGCTGATGGTCGTTCTCTAAGGTGGGGGTTAGATCGAAACAGAACAACGTGTATCCGTTCGCGTAGTCCTCCCGACTGATCATATTCCCTTCGTCCTGGTTGATTTGACCGGTGGCTGTAAACAGGCTCTGATAGGCTCGAATGAAATTCCTCCGCCAAAGTTCGGTGTTAAGGCCGTGGCTGGCACCTGTTGTCCATCCACATGCAGGGCCACAAAATTGATGCCGAAATGTTGAAAGTCAAACGGATTCTCTGGGTAGGCTCCGCTGAAACTGGTATTTTCCACACAGGCCAGGATCAATCGCTTGGGTAGTTCCCCCAGGAACAGGTTTTCTTTGTTGGCGCCCATATTTCCAGCAGGCACAGAGAACACTTTGGTTTGTACAAGTCGGATAGAGTACTGGGCTGGTTTTGTTTCCAAGGCCTTCATGTGTCCCAATTGAACGGCTGGATTCGGTTTCACTTTTCGGACATACAGGACTGCGTCTTGGATGACAATCTTATAGTCCGCTGCATGCCCCTCTACGTTAGTGGCCATCAAGGCGAAGGTCGGAGGCGCCCGTATCAGTCGGATTTTTATGGGGATCTTGTTCAAGAGGTACCGGTCTTGCATGAACATGTCTGCGTGCAGTCGACCCATGAGATCCACCGAGGCACCGTTCGCAGTGAAAGCCTTCCGTTTGTTATATCCCCCATTGTCCACCGTGTCCATGTGCTCGGGCGTGTCCTGAGATTTTTTAGCCTCTCGGCCATACGACAACAGTGTCTCGATGTAGGCTCGATAGGGGTACGTGTTGGGTACTGATGAGTTTGTCGCTGAGAAAGATATCCACCTGTTGAAACATCGAGTGCAGCCAGAGATTCGTCGGGCCCACCGTTGCAGCTTGGACGATTCTGGTGCCATCCCCACTGACCACCTTCGCTTTCACATACAAGTAGGTATGGGCTAAATCCACATAGGCCGTATCCGCATTACTGATGGTGAACTCGATGGGCCCGGTTTCGTTGATGCTGGAGAGCGGGAGATGCTCCACCCATAATCCTTGTTCGGCACTGGTCTGTGTGGGCGGCACGGTCCACAAATCAAATTCACTGTTGGTGGAGGGGCAGGACTCGGCGTGGATCAAGGACATGTTTTAAGAAAAGATATCCTTTGTCTTCTTCGATGTGCGTCGTCGCTGGGTCGGTCGTCGACTGGTGCGTGGTCTCGGTGGGGCAGCTCTTTTATTCCCTACGGTGCGTTGTGCTTTGGCCACCAAGACGCCTCCCGCTTCTTTGGGCCGCCGTTTCAAGGATTCTTTGGGTGCCGTACCCCCCAAGACATCACCGGCCACTTGCAGTCCACTGCGTACCGCTTGTTTACCCATTGCTTTCACCCCACGCGTCACCAAGGGCAGGAACGTTTTGACGATGATGCCGAGTATGTTCCCCAGTCCATGTCCTCGTTGCATGCGTGCACCGCTAAAGACCGGAAAGCCACCCCCGGCCTGTTGGGCATAATAGTCCATACAGCTGCGTGCATTGCACTCGTAAGGTACTTTCATCATGCAAAGTGGGGAGCACGTGCTTGTCGAAAATGAAGTGTCAGCACCACTTTTCCTCGTTCGAATGCCACCGGTCGTCCCGTGTCATCTCTTATATCCACCGTGATCGTGTTGATGTCAGTTTGTCGTACGGGCAAGTAGAGCATGTGGGTGAAACTGTGGGTGACTTGACCTCCATACGTCTTTTTAATGGGGACCACCCGTAACAGAGGTGTGTTGATATCGCCCACGATGTGGTTGTCCACCACGTCCGAGTAGACGTAGAGTCCGTACATACCCGACTTCATATCCATCGGCATCTCGCCATGGTGTTCGGTGGGACCAGCGAACGTCTTTAGATCGAAACCCAGCATTTGCTGTAGGATAGGACTCAGTACGACACTCGCCTTGCCGGTGACGATAAGCTGTGCCTTGTCGTTGTGTGCGTTGTAATCGAAGTCCACGTGATTCTTGAAGGGATAGGCTTTGATGGGTTTTGAAGTATTCGTCACCTCCCGTAGAGCCTTATAATGCAACAGTCTTGACAGCCCACCCATGAACTCTTTGGGGGTATCGTATTGGCCTTCGGGCAGGGTGAGTCTGGTGTTTTGCCTTCGTAGGTCACCTCGTACCACACTTCATTGGCTCGCACGTTGTACCACGAGTAAGGGTATTGGATATCCACCAGTCCACATTCCCACCGGCCAGGTAAATGCAACGGTTGCGGTAATTGAGTCACATACTTGGCCACGGTGTTGTCAGGAAACACATCCAGCGAACTGTTACTGGGTAGGGTGAGGTAAAACATGGCGACTGAGCTGTCCTGCTGCTGCTGTTGGTTTTAATAGGTGTTCCAGGCCTTGGGCGGTTGTGTCCGGCGTCGTGTTCGTCGCGTTGACTTGCTACGTGTCACGGCTCTGGAGATGTGGGGTGTCCTGATCGAGGGTGGTTTTTGAAAAGAAGGTGCCCGTTGTGGTGGTGGAGTTTTGGGGGGTGACTCCGGTTCCCAGTCGGCTTCCCAAGGTTGTGGTGACAGTGGTGGTGCACGAGTCGGTGAGTCACGCTGCATAAAGGCCCAGCGGTGGGGGTTCCCCACCAATTCCTGTGGTACATGCATGTCTTTCAAGCCTTGAGCGAAGACCTCCCATCCTCGAGGATCCGTGTGCGATCTGCGTTTACGCATCAGGTCATTCACTAAATCCGTCATGTGAGTGCCGGGGACCACCTGATTCTGTACCAGGAGTTCGCCTTTATCATTCCAAGTCATGTTAGGATTCTGTTTCATCCGTTGTAATACCAGGCCAGCTTGTTTCTTGAACGATGCAGGTACACTCTTCAGCACTTCGTCTTCCACCCACTGTGGGGCTGTGGGGGCTACCCCCGGTAATGGCGGCTGTTGGAACGGTGCTGAGGTCGGCGGTCTGTCACGTGGTGGTGGTGGTGGTGGTGGTGGTGGTGCTGTTGCTGGGGTAGAGAGGGTTTTGTATTGGTCCATGAACGTCATGTACCGTTGAAGCGTCTCATTGTACCGTTGTACTTTCTCACTGTCGCTTAACCCCGGTCTCTGTAAGATCTGTTGCATCTCTCCATCGAGGCTGTTTATGGTCTTCACCGTAGGTGGGACAGGGTAGGGTGATTGGAGGTTTTGCAGGAACCGTGGTTCGACGAGGACCATTTTTTTCGTGTGGTTCATTGTCGGCCGAAGAGTCCACCCAATACTGGACACAACACGGAAGCGGCCAACGGTGCTAAGATGGCCCCGAGAAAGCCGCCTTTCTGTAACACCTTTTTGTTTTGTGTTTGAGGGACCCGCTTCTGAACTAGGGTTCGGAGACCTGTCTTATGCTTGGCCAACTTGGTCTTCTGAGCCGGAGTCAGTGGTACGTTGCCTTTTAACAGGTTGTACCCGATCTCGCACAGACAGCGTACAAGGTCAGGGTCCGCACCGCGTACAATGGTTCGGACTAACTCGGGTGGGGCCGTCTTCAATACACGGAGCGTGGGAGCGTGCTTCCGTACTCGCGCAGACATCCTGTACAACTAATGCCAGAACCCACAACTCTGCTCCTTTTTATCTACCTCAGAGACAAAGTCAACCCTGCTGTGGTATTCATTCTTTTTATTATTCCCCATCATCAAACACACAGACCCCAGCTGGGGGAGCCACTGTGGGTGTGTTTACATTATTTTTGCATGTACACGTGGTGGGCCTCTCCGGGAAAGATGCCGGTCCGTAGTCGAAGATGTTCGGGGGTGGCTTGCTTCAGGTCGAAGAGCATATACCCGTGCTGAGGGGTTGTGGCATCTTTAAAGGCTTCCAACGCAAACGGTGTGCGGCTGGGATACATCTGTCTCGCCAGGTGCAGCAGTTGAGTGGTATCTCTCGGGTTTTTGAAGACCACCAGGTAGTGGGCATTTAAGCTGATGTTCCTATGTTCTTTGTTTTTACTGAACAGATTCTGCACAATGTAGATGATGCTGAGCCGTCGATGATGGCTGCCTTTGGTAAAGAGTTGGGTCACCCGCGCATCCGTCTCCGCCATGAGATCATCCAGAACCACCAAGGTGTCGGATTCCAAATCGGCCAGGTTGGGTAGGCCTTCCACGAACGTGATGTGGGGCATTGCTGCATACGCTTCCTGCCATTCTCCGTAACACCACACGACTCGAGCAATGGGTGGGGTGATCATGCTGTCGGCGTGTTGAAGGAGCTTCCTGACGAAGTGCGTTTTGCCCGAACCCGTCGGTCCTGCGATGAGACACGTGAAGGGATGCTGCCAACGGGGTCCATGGTTCGAGGTGTATCCGTTGTCGTGGTAACCCGCTCTTGTAAATTTGGTACGAGTGAACTGGAGTGGTGGTGGGTACAACGTCGGTCGTCGTTGTCTGTTCACTGCGAGGGATGTTGATGGTGGTGGTGGGTACAACGTCAGTCGTCGTTGTCTGTTCACTGCGAGGGATGATGATGGTGGTGGTGGGTGCAACGTGGGTCGTCGTTGTCGGTTCACTGTGAGGGATGAAAACCGGTGGGTGTTCAGACGTAGTGGATGTGCTTGGTGTAGGTGTGGAGCTCGACGTGGCTTGTACACGGGGTGTGGTGGTGACTGGGCTCGATACGACTGGTGCTCTCTGTAGACCGGTTTCACTGGTGGCTGGTGTTCTCAGTTGGTTAAGTAACGTGTTGACATAGGCTACGTCGTAAAACACACCTCCGTACAACACACTCAGCTGGGTTAGCAATAGCACCCCAAAGCCCACTTGTGCTTTGCGCGTTTTGGGAGACGCTGTGTTCAGAGGCAGCTGCTGTTTGTCCATAGCACTGTGGTCGGACGTGGAATGAAGGAGGGCGGCAGTGGTGTCTCGCTTTATAGTCGTTTCACCTGGTTGGCAGCGACCCAGGAATTGAAGGAACTGGGCCAGCCTTGCCATTTGACGAAATGAAACAGTTTGCCACGTCGACGTTCCGTTTTCAAAATCTGCTCCACCGTGTAGTAGTCTTGCTTTGTGTTTACGACAGGCTGTATTTCCGTCTCGTAAAACGTCCCTAGCAACGGTTCCCCTTGAAGATCTTCCAGTTCATAGACTCGCTGCTGTCGGGGTAGGCGCCGTTTAATCAGGAAGTGCTCATCGCTCCAGTTGGGCAAGTAACTTTTCTCGAACTTGCCCTTGACTTTACTGATCCGTACAGGGTCCCCGACCTTGTACACCGCCTTCGTCGTTCGCTGCGATGGCCTGGGGTACAAGACACGCCGGACTTGGGCTTCATTGCGTTGGGTCACGGTAATGGGGGCTCTCTCTATACTCCGATGATAGGCTCGATTGTAACCCCTCACAAGTTTCGGGAGAACATCGATGTACCGCCTTGTATTCTTATAGGTGAAATATTTATACATGCGGCCTTTGAATGTCCTGTTGAACCTTTCCACCACGGAAGCCTTGGTCTCGTTGTACGTATGGAAGAAAAACACCTTCTGGGCTTTCAGAAACTGTTGGAACGGTCTGTTGAGGAATTCCGTGCCTTCGTCGGTTTGCAAATACAAAGGTTTGCGCCCGGTCTTGAAGATGTCTTTGAACGCCGCTATGAGATTTGCCCCCGTTTTCGTCCGGATGGGTACCACCCACGCATACTTGGATAGGATATCGATGCACGTCAAGATATACCGATTCTCATCGTTGTGTTTGGCAAAGGCGCTCATATCGACCAAATCCGCTTGCCACTGGGCATCTATTCCTCCCACAACGACCCGGTTCCGTAGAAAATGACGACGGACAGCTCGATGTAAGGTATAGGTGTCTTGTCTTCTTAACCAATCTCGGACTTGGGCACGTTGTATCCCCTGGGGTTTGGCCGCTCGATAGAGAGCCGACAATGCACTATAGGCCGCCGGACTGTCGGGACTGTAGTATAAGTTATCCAACACCTTCTCCCAGCGCTTCATGGTGACAAAATGATGATGCACCCTGGCTCTATCGTTTATTTATAACGGGTATATCTTGGGCCGGAGTTTCTTTCTGATTTTCTTCGTGGACTTCCACAGTGGCCATGGTAAATGACCAGTCCAACTCGTCTGATGACCGCTTGATAAGCACTTCATCCACATCCACCACGGCATCTTCCAATGCAGACCATAGATCAGGGTGAAGGGTAAAATGCACTGTACCTCCATCTAGCCGAGCCAATTGAGCAAAGAAAGGGCCGCGTCGGATGTACACATCGTGACACAAGTGGATGAGGTCGCCGTCCAGTTCACCAGACAACACCCGTTTGAATTTGGTCCAGCCCTCTCGGGACAGACGAATGTGAGCCGGGCACGGTTGTGTAGGGTCCGTGTCTCCCACCACCTCCTCCATGATATCGACCTTATCCGCATACACGTGCAGGAAAACCTCGGGGGTCAAGCTGAGATACGCCAGTATCATATGCTCCGCCATGGTCAGTACGTGAATGGTACCAGATTTGACTGTTTCTCGTATTTATAGGGAGAACCCCGTGAGATCAAAGCATCAGGTGGTCATATCACTTGGCTGACTGAGTCTAGCCGGATAATCAATGGCATCGTCGTCGGGTTCATGGCTAGACAGTTGTTCATTGGGTTCTGCCGCCGATTCTCTCAGGGCACGAGCCCACTCCAACTCGTCTGATGACCGCTCGTCCGGTGTAACAGCTGGTCCACGATAGGCACCACTTTCTCGAAGGCTATCCACAGATCGGGGTCTAGGGTGAAGCTTCGCGTAGGGTCTTGGTAGCGGCCCAGACGTGGGAAGAAGGGTCCACGGTATACGTAGATGGCATTGTCTATGTGGATGACGTGTCCATCGAGCTCGCCGCTCAACACCCGTTTAAATTTGGTCCAGCCGTCACGGTGTAGCGTAACCGTATTCGATACGGTCTCAGCGGCGACCAGCAAACATCTCCACGGTCTTCCACGAGGGTGACTTTATCTTCATAGACGTGTAACCCCACCCGGGGTGTAAGGGGCAGGATGGCTCGTAGGACGGGTGACATGCTTGGTCCAATCACGATCGTTGAATGACACACACTCTGTCTGACCCTCGTATTTATAGTCAGGTCCCACTGTCAATACCACAGCGCCAGGGTCAATAGGGCACAGACTAGTGTGAGGCCAACCAGCCGTCGCTGGTTCCGGCGTGAACGCTCGTGGTCCATAGCCCGAGCATCAAGGATGGCTGTCATAGTCCAGTAGTGGTGAGTGATGGCACACCTCTCCATCGAGTGCACTCTGTCGAGGACCGCTTCTGTGAACTCGCTCAGGATCTGGCGTCGTCCCTCGTTGTCGTCGCCATCTGCAAACATGGACCGGACCACTGCTCGGTAACCCGTGAGTGAATTCACCACGGTGGCATGCTGTAAAAT
Organism: Hanleya hanleyi; assembly: GCA_036873755.1. Taxonomy (NCBI): domain Eukaryota; kingdom Metazoa; phylum Mollusca; class Polyplacophora; order Lepidopleurida; family Hanleyidae; genus Hanleya; species Hanleya hanleyi. The sequence goes on from JAVTVY010011279.1 coordinate 26,577, forward strand.
GCGAGTCGCATAGGGCTGGATCTGCGTCATGGCTCTGCAACCGTAGAAATGAAGGTGTGGGATCCAGAGAGACGTGTTTTATAGACCATGGCACACATGTGCGCCTAGACGTCGGGTGTAGTCCGTGATGCGTACTATTCTGATGGGTTAGTCCAAAAAAAAGAGAGCAACAACAACAACACAGATTACATGTCAGTCCTTTTATTATGCGTGAATAACCTGTGAACATCATAGGAATGCACGTAATAACCTGTATGTAGGGGTTTCCCACAATGGCGTTCACCTTCGTGTCTTTTCGTGTACGTCTGTGTCTTTTCGGGTACGTCCGTGTCTTTTCGGTAAAGTCCGTGTTTTTTCGGTAAAGTCCGGGTGTTTTCGGATCGGTGACGTCCGTGTCTATCATCCGGGCACTTCGCGTCTGCGCCTGCATTGGGTATGTATGAGGGTCTTCATGTGCGCGCGTGCAATGCGGTTCAGTCGTACACCAGTACACCAGTCTCGATCCTCGACTTGGGGTAGAGTGTGCTAAAAATAGATTACCAGCTAGCGTGCTATAAAAGGGGAGCGGGCTTGCCATTTCATCAGACACTCTGTCAACCACCAAGATGTTCACTTGCACAACTTGCCAGAAGCAGTTTACTCGCCCAGAAGATTTACGACGCCACGAGGCCTCCATCCACAACGGCGCACGGTATACTTGTATAACCTGCGCACGGTCATTTAATCGGGAGGATGATTTACTGCGCCACGAACGCTCATTCCACGAGGGCGCGACGGAACAATGTAAGGATTGTGGTCAACTCTTCAAACGACGCAGTCAGTTGAGACGGCATCAGCGTTTGATTCATGCCCCGTCTCCACGGTTTTGGCGACAACTTCCTACTGAAGAGGAGCCGCGGAAGGTCAGACCCAGTGAAGATAAGCCCGGGGAGACGAACGCCACTGGTGATGCGATGACGGAGAGCCCGCCTATACCCACAGTTGGGAAGAGCCTGGATTTCCAGCCGGACCCCACCGTTACGGTTTCGAGTGATACGTCATACATCGAACATTTTCTGGACGAGCCCATAAATGTTCCTAGCGATCTCTTACCCGAATATCATCCAGAGAGTGACATCTCTCGGCGCCATTGGACCATGACACGGCACTGTTTCCACCGTCATCGCCCTATTCAAGATATCTACAATTTCCCACTGACCAAGCTCACCCGTCTACGCAGCTACGTGGAAACCATCTTCAATGACCAACCTACGGCCTTCACGTTAAATGTAGCATTTGGGTACATCTTATGCCATAAGATGACGGGTGAATTGCGCTATTTCTATTCCAGTGCCATCCACCCAGTGTACGGCCAACCGTTTACCATCATTGACCGGAGGTCACTACAGATGATGCTGGACCAAGTGGAACAATTGGATGTCTTAGGATGGGCCCAACAACAACGACCCAACACCAAGTGGACAGTGAAGAGGGTGACCAATGTTATATTTTTCCTTACCAAGGTGATTCACCACTGCCATCGGTTGAATGCGTCACTCGTGCACTGATGAATACCATAACATGCCGTACATGTCTACATGCTGATCATTGACTTGAGCTCAGTAAACACTTGTACCTAATGTGACGGTGCGTTAAATAATAAAACATGGTGTTTGATATTTCAATTTGTTTTGCTGTGAACATACTAAGCATACCCAGGGCGGCTCCCCAGCCTGGGTATGATGTAACATTGGGGATAATAAACTGTATGAACATTGCTGAACTTGTTGTTATTCACATCACCCCATTGACTTGATAGGCAGGTCCCATTAAGCCCGAGCACCAATATTAGTCCTTTTGGCTAGAGGTGATAGGGATTTTGCCGGATTTTTCGATAAAGTCCGTGTTCCGTTTTTTTCAGGAAAAATTTTACATGCACCGGGAAAGTTGGAGGTCGTGTGTTTGAGCATTCTGAAAAAAATCGGAAGTGACGTCACAACCCCCACGTGACCTGCGCATTCGACACCGGATGTGCCGCCATCTTGAACATACGTGCCGCCATCTTGGATATGTCCCATAATGCACCGGGTCAAAATACTCGCTTCTGATTGGACGACAGCTCTGTGACGGATTTGAAATACTCGCTTCTGATTGGACGAGAGCTCCGCATTGCGTCTGCCCATGCGCAGAATGATATTCCTACCGCACACCCAACCCATCAGATGCCCCTTCACGAATGCTTCACTTTGATACCTCACTCAACTCCATCGGCCCATTAGGGACTCCCCTAGCTCTCAGCACGCCTATTTTCATACCCTTGGGCCACCGCGCATGCACAGAATGACGCTATGTCAACCCACTAGTCCAGTGAGATGCCCCTTCACGAATGCTTCACATTGATACCTCATATGACCCCACTGGACCAATAGTGGCTCCCCTAGATCCCGAAACGTCTATTTCCATACCCTTGGGCCACCGCGCATGCGCAGAATGACGCTATGTCAACCCACTAGTCCAGTCAGATGCCCCTTCACGAATGCTTCACATGGATACCTCATATGACCCCACTGGACCATTAGGGGCTCCCCTAGCTCTCAAAACGTCTATGTTCATACCCTTGGGCCACCGCGCATGCGCAGAATGACGCTATTTCAACCCACTAGTCCAGTCAGATGCCCCTTCACATAAGCTTCACTTTGATACCTCACTCGACCCCATCGGACCATTATTGGCTTCGCTAGCTCCAACACGTCTATTTTCATACCCTCGGGCCACCGCGCATGCGCAGAATGCCGCTATTCCAACCCCACACCCAGCCCATTAGATGCCCCTTCACGAATGCTTCACTTTGATACCTCACTCGATCCCATTGGACCATTTGTGGCTCCCCTAGCTCCAACACGGCTATTTCCATACCCTTGGGCCACCGCGCATGCGCAGAATGCCGCTATTTCAACCCCACACCCAGCTCATTAGATGCCCCTTCACGAATGCTTCACTTTGATACCTCACTCGATTCCATTGGACCATTTGTGGCTCCCCTAGCTCCAACACGGCTATTTCCATACCCTTAGGCCACACGTGTTGTCTCCCTTGCGTCAGTGCGTGCAGATGGCGCTATGATGCCGTGATGTGGAAAGGGCGTCCCCACACCATCCTGGAGCCGCCATTTTGTTTGTTGATTTCTTGCGGAGATACACGGGACAATAAACACTCGACCCTAGGGTGGTACAGATGCTAGACTGATCCTATTAACATGGTACAACACCTATAGATTATCTTTATTACTAGGACGCCAGCGAAATACTAGTACCCATCCTCCGCATGGCAGAACTGTACAACCCAGAACAGGTCTAGACATGCCTTGATCTCTCACTCGATGCCGCCATTTTGACCACCACCACACCAGGCCGCCATTTTGACCACCACCACATGCCGCCATTTTGACCACCACCACACCACGCCGCCATTTTGACCACCACCACACCACAGCCGCCATTTTGACCACCACCACACCACAGCCGCCATTTTGACCACCACCACACCACAGCCGCCATTTTGACCACCACCACACCACAGCCGCCATTTTGACCACCACCCCACCACAGCCGCCATTTTGACCACCACCACACCACAGCCGCCATTTTGACCACCACCACACCACGCCGCCATCTTGGTCTCCAGAGTATGATGAACGACACAGCCAGAGTTGTCTCCCTCTAGTGCGTGTTTTTGCCACCAATGTGTACAGATGGCGCCACTAGTTCCGCCTCAACCCCGCCTCATGACGTCACTACATCCGGGTGAAAGTTAACTCAATTTCCACTTACACTACTACTCATGTATTTTATAAATCATTGTCAGAAGCGCCAAGCAACTTTGAAAAACTTCTTCTCACAGAAGCGTCAGGGTATTTGTTGGCTTTCGGTGGTCGTTGTTGTTGTTCTAAGACGTCAGCTTCCAAAATATATTTTAATTATATCTATATTAACCCATGGTCTGCCGCCACATCCTTTGAAGTTTGCTGTGCATTATTTGCCGGTAACTTGCACGCTCTACGGTGCCGTTATAGACGACCTCAATGACTTCCGTAAGCCACGCCCATTGTCTGGTGAATTCTCATTGGTCAATTAACCCTGGAGAGGCAGACATTGTGGGCGGGCTACAAGAAATCAGTGAGAAGTCTGGAAAGGAAAAAAATAACACAATTTCAAATTTGCAGATCAACAGTATATTAAAATTCTCGGATCAAAGTATAAAGTCAATTATCGAAATAAAACATCAGTTACTTCTGTATTTGATGATCAATAATTGTCGATTTACATGTAAACAAAACTGTACCATAACTTGAAGTCCGTGTATCTGGCCACTCGTGCAGGCTTTGGGGCAGCACTGGTGCGACCTGTCGATTATAAACACATAACAAGATAATGCCATACAATAACTATTACTTAAAAGCACACATGCATGTGTGCGCTCGCTCGTACGTCGTAATCAGTCTATTAGATCTACATGTACTATGAGATATCTATAATATGGCTAGTTGAACAGTACACTTGAATCTAGTATTAAACTGGAGATTCTGGAGTAATCTATTTTTAGCCTCACTGTAATGTTGACACACATTCCGATGGTATCCGTTTCACTCATTTGCTGGTCTTGGAATTCCGTTGAAGGCATATTATACTGCACGTTTTATATATCCAGCCTATACAACATTGCATAATTTCTTCAGTTCAGTCATTAGTTAAAAAATGTTCTACCTCAAAAAGAAATAAAAAATTACTGGATTTTATGAGAGAAATTACTAAATTTAAACACAACAATGACCCTATTATCTGTTATTACTAAAGAGATCAATAATAAAATCATCGTTGTGTTTTAAATTCAGTAACCTATAACCAGTTGTTTATTTTTTTCGTGTGTGCTTTATTGTTCATTGATTATTATTATGTACTCTCTTCAGATGAGGTACCTTGATGCCAAATAAATATATCCATGGAGAATGGCTCTCTTTTGATTCTTGCATTCTAACAAATCTCTGATCTTGACCGTTCTCACTTCAAATTTGTGTTTCTTTTCCAGTTTCCGGTCTTATTTTGGGACTTGAAACATTTACTTCTCAACTGCTCTGACAGAGCACCATTCCCTACGCTAATTTGAAAAAAATCTCCTAATGCCGAGAAGAGGGGCGGGTGGGGGGGGGGGGTGCCCCGCTCTCTCGGACTCTCCTCCCAACACCTCGTGCTGTACTGCTGGGCTGATCAGTGCCCATGGTAATAGAAACTGAGGGCGATAATAGTTGCTATGCTAACGACTCACCAGCGATGACATCTGGAAAAGTTAATAGTTCCCACTGTCAATTTAGAGATGATATATAAATTCTCTCATGGTAGCACACAGGGCCCCCAAGTCATCTCTCGAGTACACACTTAAATTATATCAAACCCTATTTCGTAGGTCCTGTGACGTTAGTCACACTGCCATGTGGTATACACATTCCCCATATAGAGAATACATGTTAGTTCAATTGGAAGTACTAATACGGATGCGTGAGCTGCAGCAGCAGTTGACTCATAAGTGCAATCAGAGACTGCTTCACATTTTATAACCAGTCTCTCTTCAGTTGGGCGAACAGAACGGCCCGACCTTTTGACTTGTCGCTCATGTAACGGAAGAAATAGAAGTGTTCTGTCGGTTAGTATCATGTGTGGGACTAAAATCGGGACAGAGTTTAAGAGGAATCGTGAGAAAACGAGCGAGCACCAGCCATCAAAAACAGTTCTCCATATCACTTGATACTTGAAAGGACGACAAAGCAATATGACGGGGACCGGATCGGTGCTGTCTGGCATAGCTAAGATAGCGATATTGTTGCTATGCATCGCAGCTTTTCAACATGGAGTTTCTCTCGCCGTATATGGCAGATGTGAGCCCATCACTGAGCCAGTGTGCAAAAACAATCGATATAACAGAACGATGATGCCGAACGATTTTTTGGATCATGAAACACAGGAAGAAGCAGTGGCGTTAATTCATAACTTTTTCCCGCTGGGAAAAGTCCAATGCCGCCGACATCTTCAGTTATTCCTGTGTGCCGTGTACTTTCCCGAGTGCAAGCCATCACGGTTACGTGCTTATACCATTCTACCCTGCAGGTCGCTTTGTGAAGAGGCAAGAAACGGCTGTCGGAATGTTATGGAGAAAAATGGATTCCGTTGGCCGGATAATCTGAAATGCGAATTGTTTGGAATAAGGAACTGTATCGACAACTTTGGAATAATAGGCACATCACCACGCCCTACTACCACTGCCATTATCCCTGGTTCACCTGCCAATCCGCCGCCTAGTTTGCCCACCAGCAATGCCACCGGAGAGGCGATAGCGATGCCGGTATCCCATTTAAATGATATTATATCACGACTGTCGGATATTGAGAAAACTGTGAAGAAGATCAACAAACTGGACGACATGGAGAAAACGCTGGAAACCATGAACACAACCGTACACACAATGGCAGAACTTTTGGAACAAAATTCTGATCTGGAAGAACAACTCTTGGATCTGAAATGGCGCACTTTGCGAAAAAGCAGAAGAAATATGAAGACATCCCGCCATCATGGACATCCAGAAAAATCCCAAAGAAATCCGCCATATTAAACTACTATATTCGCCGACATTCTTGATGGATCTATTGTGCTCACCATTACCGATTATTTTGGATCTAAATCATTGGTTCGCGTGACCTGATGCCGATGTAGTACTTCCCGATGAAGTTGACGATCAGTCGGATATGTTGTTCTTTGTCTGGTTTGAGTTGAACAATTCGTAAACTTCTGACTTCCTGTCGCAGAATTGTTCAGTGGTGCATGTACTAATATTGTTCCCCTAACTATTAACTTACCAGCAGTCGATGGATTTTGCGATATTTGATTGGGCGATTTTCCGTGTAAATATGTTCGTTTCGGGGCAACAAATCAACATAGATTTCGCTGATGCTTCTGGAATTCGTACAACGAATAACTTTTAACAACGCACTTGCAATTGGATTCAGCAAAACAGTGTCCACTTGTGGAAATCTCAAACTTACATACCTTGTCAGAAACCTCTAAATATATTCACGCTCGATGGATGTAATTCTCGTTCTGTATCACCTTGTCGAATAACATATACCCGTTTTCGCCATCCAAAACCACGACTTGAAAATTTTGATTTGTCGAAGTCATATGCAAATTGCAAAAGACTACTGTTATATGACAGTATCTGGAAGAACAACTCTTGGATCTGAAATGGCGCACTATGCGGAAAAGCAGAAGAAATATGAAGACATCCCGCCATCATGGACATCCAGGAAAATCCCAAAGAAATCCGCCATATTAAACTACTATATTCGCCGACATTCTTGATGAATCGATTGTGCTCACCATTACCGATGATTTTAGACCTAAACCATTGTTACGCGTGAACTGATGCCGAGATAGTACTTCTAGGTAAAGTTGCCGATCAGTCGAATATGTTGTTCTTTGTCTGGTTTGAGTTGACCAATTCGTAAACTTCTGACTTCCTGCCGCAGTATTGTTCAATGGTACATGTACTAATATTGTTCCCCACTGAGTACCAGTTGATGGGTTTCACGATGTTTGATCGGGTGAGTTTTCGTATGAACTTGTTCGTTTCCTGGCAACAAATCAAGATAGTTTTCGCAGATGCTTCTGGGATTCGTACAGTGAATAACTTTTACCAACGCACTTGTGATTTGATCGAGCTTCTACGCCGAAGGAGATGATTGGTTGAAACATTGACCACTTGTGAAAATCTCAAACGTACATACCTTGTCAGAAACCTTTAAATATAGCCAGGTTCGATGGATGCAATTCTCGTTCTTTATTGCCTTGTCCAATAACATACATATACTTTTTTTCGCCATCCAAAACCGCCACTTTTTGAAAATTTTGATTTGTCGAGGTCATATGCCAATGGCAAAGGTATAGTTGTCCTTTGAGGCTCTCTTTACTACTGCTATATGACGTAACTGTGACTTTTGATTTTTCGATGGCGGCCCTATTTATTTACTGTTAAACTTTTACTGCTCAACCTCAAATGAAGAAGTATGAAAGACCTGGACCCGTCGATCATGTATGCCAAGTATCGCGTCGATCGCACGTCTAATGAATTTAAAATGTTCATATATGTAAATCCACTCCGAAAGTATATTCTATCACATTCGCTAATTGGGCTTGTTTGTCAGCTTTTTTGCTTAATTCCTTCCGTGGGGACTTACTTCTATGCTCTAACACAAAGCTGCAGCTTCAAATTTATTTGCTGAACAAATCTGGTCCGAAGTGCAGTATACACAATTGTGACAATTAAACTAGCAGAAATTTCTTTTTGCCAGACATTATATAAATGGCATTCAAACATCACTTTCTATATTTGCAAAACATTTATCTTATGCCCATTTTCGAGTGCAGCGTACAGAATCTCCGATTGCCCACAGCTACACTCTGGAAAACGACGAGAAATTCCATTCGGATTACGATTGCAGGATCGCTAACAGAATTCCAAGGTCTGCCAAAAGGTTTACATCCAAACATTTTTAGAGCGACACTGGAACATTCCTTGGTAAAGCAGAAATACCTTTGCTGGATGTGTCCGTCCCGTGCGAGACTCGAACCCGCGCCCTCGGAGTCTGGCACCAAATCACCTGCATTAAATGTAAGAGTACACAACCACTCGACCACATCAGCCTCCACAAAAGTTCGGATAGCGGAGTCTACTTCACGTATATTCACTACCCCTCTGATAGATTGAGCAAAGCTTCTAAAGCCGATATTGTATACATGTAGACCAACACCATTTAGAAAGTAGTTACATTTTTTCCAATTATTTTTAGGATGACACGTACTTATTAAAGCAAAGATACTTGCGTTTGATGGGCCAGTCCCGTGCGAGACTCGAACCCGCGTTATTGGAGTTGGGTACCAAATCACCAGCAGTAAATGCAAGCGTTCTAATGCTCCTTAAACTTGTAGAAGCATGAGGTAACTGGGCTGGCCCATCCAGCACAAATATTCGTGCTGTTCCAAGGAAATGTCAGACTAAAAATCAATGGATGTAAATGTTACCTACTTTCTAAATGTTAGTATATATATAACTTCGGCTTTAGGAGCTGTGCTAAAAAAAGAAGCACAAATATTTCCAGAGTCGGCAAGCACTGCAGCATGTATATAAGGCATGATGATCAACTGATAAAGCAATTCACTTTCTTCAACTGATAAGGTGTCGATAATCTTATCGCTTGTAATCCTGGAATCTAAAGGAATATTGCCGGGTAAGTGATATGTATTTGACCATAGCAAAATCATGAGGTCATATCGACATCATAAAAAACTATCCACTTACATATTTAGTACATTGAAGCAGGAAATGCTCTCCATTTGACCTAAATGTAATATATCTATGAATGCATATTGCCACCCCTAGCCGCTGAAAAAGGATAAGAATCGGCTTACAAACAGAGTTATTTCTACATGAGAGGATATGTAACGGTTTACCTTCGTGAGTGAGAGTAGCGCTGATTTGTTTTTATCGATTCAAATAACCTGCGAAATCAGATATTCTTCAAGTTTAACAAAGAGTTCTTTGACCATCTATCTATCCGTGGTTATGCACTACACCAGTTCAATTTCTTGGAGGGTAAAACTAAAATTTGCAGGATGCATATTTCAAGCAAAATTTTATTTTGCAGGTATTGGATCGAAAAATAAAATCAACTTTATTACCGTGAAATACAGATAAGTATTTCCTGTGTAGGCGTCACATGTCCTTTGGCAACACACTACACCAGCAGCATGGTTGCATCCCAGCGATTACTATAAGTCTGCACCATTTGGCAGAAATATATGTGTTCTCTTACGAATAAACTATATGCAGAAATTATTAAAATATGATTCTGTCAAACCCCACTCTTTGCTGAAGATTCCTTGCTTTGATTTTGACCGATAAGCCAAAGGACCTGGCGCGGTTCAATGAGATTTTGGCCCTCATAAGGTCATTAAGGTGCGGCTTGGAGTGCCAAAATGAAATATCACGCACAGTAGGAAGGACCTGGCGCGGTTTAATGAGATTTGGCCTTCGTGAGTTGCGGTTTGGAGTGACATATATTATCTTGTCTTATAAGAGCCCAAGACAAGATAATATACTTAACGCTAACTTAAAAAGGACCTAGCGCGGTTTGATGAGATTTTGGCTCCCGTGAGGTGCGGTTTGGAGTGCCAGAGTAGTATATAAAGGTGATTACAGAGCCCATTGACCTCATTTCGACCTCATTTCAAGGTCACAGAGGTCAAGTGCAGTATAGTTCCGGCAGAAGGACCAAAAGCTACCTCCAGCACAGGAGAGTTCCAGATTTGCATATCACGTGACCCAGGTCAAAAATGTATTCCTCCGCGGTGATGCGGTCATGTTTGGCGGTGATTCGGTCTCGGGAAAAAGCTTCCGCGGAGAAAAAGTGGTCCCTAGATAAAATGGTCCGATGGGGTCGAGTGAGGTATCAAAGTGAAGCTTAGGTGAAGGGGCATCTAATGGGTTGGGTGTGGGATTGAAATAGCGGCCTTCTGCGCATGCGCGGTGGCCGAAGGGTATGGAAATAGCCTTTTTGGAGCTAGGGGAGCCCCTAGTGGACCGATGGGGTCGAGTGAGGTATCAAAGTGAAGCTTATGTGAGGGGGCATCTGATGGGGTGGGTGTGGGATTGAAATATCGGCATTGTGCGCATGCGCGGTGGCCCAAGGGTATGGAAATAGCCGTTTTGGAGCTAGGGGAGCCCCTACTGGTCGAATGGGGTCGAGTGAGGTATCAAAGTGAAGCCTAGGTGAAGGGGTATTTGATGGCTGGGTGGGTGCATGTAAAATTTTTCCTGAAAAAAAAAAAAAAAAAAAAACGGAAAACGGACTTTATCGAAAAACCTGGGAAAATGCCTATATGGGGTATGGGGGTATATAGGTCGCCGGGCTTAACGGGGCTTGTCTATCAATAGAGTTATCTCCCCCTAGTTCCAGGGTGGGTGTATGTAAAAATTTTCCTGAAAAAATACGGAATACGGACTTTATCGAAAAATCCGGGAAAATGCCTATATGGGGTATGGGGGGTATAGGACCATCCTGGGAAACCTACTTCTTCACATTTGCGGTAGGGTTGTTGGGTCTCGTTTTACTCGTCTCGTCATTTAGAACATGATAAGAAGTGTCCCCGTGCGAATCGGTGAAATTTTTGAAAAAAGTCACCGAGCCTCATATAGTCCCATACTAGGGTATAGGATCGATGTTTGTCCCCCTGGGAAACGTACTTCTATACATTTGCGGTAGGGTTGTGGGGTCTCGTTTTACTCGTCTCGTCATGTAGAACATGATAGGAAGTGTCCCCGTGCGAATCGGTGAAATTTTTGAAAAAGTACGATATAGCCCCATATAGACATATATATATAAATATATATTCCCATACTGGGGTATAGGACCGATGTTTGTCCCCCTGGGAAACGTACTTCTATACATTTGCGGTAGGGTTGTGAGGTCTCGTTTTACTCGTCTCGTCATTTAGAACACGATAGGAAGTGTTGCGGAGCGAATTGGTGAAATTTTTGAAAAAAGTCACACCGAGGCCTGGGTAGGCCCATAGGCCTATACTGCATGGCTATGGATGTATAGGCCCATACGGGGTGGACATGTTGGAGTCTAGGTGAGTCCCTAATGGTCCAATGGGGTCGAGTGAGGTCTTATTTTGAAGCTCTCGTGAAGGAGCACTTGACTACACTAATGGTTCGTACGTGTTCAATAGTCTGCGCATGCGCAGTCTGGCCGTAGTATAGAAAACAGGCATTTTGGGTGCTATGTAGGGGTGTGTTTGGGTTAGAGATGAGCTAATCACGGTTCGAATGGGTCGTGTGAGGTGTCAAAGTGAAGCTTGTGTGTGGTAGAGTCAGAATGGTGTGTTTTTGAATGCATGTCGCGTTAATCTGCGCATGCGCAGTTGGTTGTAGTAAGTAAAGTGGCCATTTTGGGGCAGTACATGAAGGTATTTGGGGTCGAGAGGGGCTATTCACGGTTCGAATGCGTCCTGGAAGGTGTCATCTTGTAGTTCTCGGGGTGTACATTCCGATTTGAGGGATGTTCGCGTCATCTGTGACGTCATCGGTGACGTCATCGGTACGAGTAGTATCGAAAGTGGTCATTTTCGGGCAGTACATGAAGGTATTTGGGGTCGAGAGGGCTATTCACGGTTCGAATGCGTCCTGGAAGGTGTCATCTTGTAGTTCTCGGGGTGTACATTCCGATTTGAGGGATGTTCGCGTCATCTGTGACGTCATCGGTGACGTCATCGGTACGAGTAGTAGCGAAAGTGGCCATTTTCGGGCAGTACATGAAGATATTTGGGGTCGAGAGGGGCTATTCGCGGTTCAAATGCGTCGTTTGAGGTGTCATCTTGTAGCTCTCGGGGTGTACATTCCGATTTGAGGGATGTCCGCGTCATCTGTGACGTCATCGGTGACGTCATCGGTACGAGTAGTAGCGAAAGTGGACATTTTCGGGCAGTACATGAAGGTATTTGGGGTCGAGATGGGCTATTCACGGTTCGAATGCGTCCTGGAAGGTGTCATCTTGTAGTTCTCGGGGTGTACATTCCGAGTTGAGGCATGTCCGAAGCATCTGTGACATCATCAGTGACGTCATCAGTACGAGTAGTAGCGAAAGGAGGTATTTTGGGTGCTATGTAGGGATGTGTTTGGGGTAGAGAGGCACCATCCTTGGTTCGAATGGGTCGTGGAGGGTGTCAAAGTGAAGCTTGTGTGGGGTAGAGTCAGAATGGCGTGTTTTTGAATGCAAGTCGCGTCAATCTGCGCATGCGCAGTTGGTTGTAGTAAGTAAAGTGGCCATTTTGGGGCAGTACATGAAGGTGTTTGGGGTAGAGAGGGACTATTCACGGTTCGAATGCGTCCTGGAAGGTGTCATCTTGTAGTTCTCGGGGTGTACATTCCGATTTGAGGGATGTTCGCGTCATCTGTGACGTCATCGGTGACGTCATCGGTACGAGTAGTAGCGAAAGTGGCCATTTTCGGGCAGTACATGAAGGTATTTGGTGTCGAGAGGGGCTATTCACGGTTCGAATGCGTCGTGTGAGGTGTCATCTTGTAGCTCTCGGTGTGTACATTCCGATTTGAGGGATGTCCGCGTCATCTGTGACGTCATTGAGGACGTCATCGGTACGAGTAGTAGCGAAAGTGGACATTTTATGGGTGCGTGGGGGTGAGTTTGGTGTAGAGATGGGCTATTCACGGTTCGAATGCGTCGTGTGAGGTGTCATGTTGTAGCTCTCGAGGTGTACATTCCGAGTTGAGGCATGTCCGAAGCATCTGTGACGTCATTGTTGACGTCATCAGTAGGAGTAGTAGCGAAAGTGGACATTTTGGGGCAGTGAAGGAAGGTATTCGGAGTAGAGAGGAACCATCCTTGGTCCGAATGCGTCCTGAGAGGTGTCATGTTGTAGCTCTCGGGGTGTACATTCCGAGTTGAGGGATATCCACAGCATCTGTGGCGTCATTGGTGACGTCATCAGCACGAGTTGTAGCGAAAGTGGGCATTTTTTAGCAGTGAAGGATGTTATTTGGTGTAGAGATGGACCATCCGCGGTGCGAATGCGTCGTGTGAGGTGTCATCTTGTAGCAACGCCCACCAAAGCCATTCTTAATGCTTCAACGCCCTGGTGAAATAGCTCCGAAGCTCTGATATTCCATGGAATTGTCACTAATTCTTCGAAATGCAGTGACGCCCTCGACGCCCGTCGTTACGCTTTAACACTCTAACATAACACTATGATATAGACCGGAGAGAGAACAACAACAACAACAACAACAAGGATGACACATGAGAGAACAACAACAACAAGAAGTTTTTTTCATATAGTTTATTCTCCCCAATGTTACATCATACCCACGCTGGGGGAGCCGCGTTGGGTATATTTACAATTCAAGAAGATTCTTGAGGCCACCATTTGCATGTTTTATATTCGTTCCTGTCCGTTAGATGTATTCTTGTCCAATCATAAGTCTCCATTTCAGAAAGTTCCATCTTCGGCCATGTTCGCTCTGAACCGTTTATTCTAATCACCGTCGGCCAGGCCAGGATACCGTTGAGGCAACATATCCTCAGATAGTTGTTTGCGCATTCTGAGAATCTATCAGTGCATGGGTGAATACTTTCATCCGATGGGGGTGGTGGTCAGTTTAACCACGAAGAAAGTAACATTGGTGACCCTCTCCACTATCCATTTGGTGTTGGGGCGTTGTTGTTGGGCCCATTCCAAGGGATCCACGGTGGCCAGGTTCTCCAGCATCGTCTCTAGCGACGCCCGGTTAATGATGGTAACGGTTGGTCAAATACCCGGATGTTACTGCTCGGATAAAAGTATCGGACTTGATCTGTCTCCTTATGCTGCAGCACATAACCAAACGCCAGATTTAATTTGAAGGACGTTGCTTGGTCATTGAAGATGGCTTCAACGTAGCTGCGTAGACGGACGAGGTCGGTCAGTCGAAAATTGTAGATATCTTGAATAGGGCGATGACGGTGGAAACAGTGCCGTATCATGGTCCAATGGCGCCGATAGATGTCACTCACTGGATGGTCGTCCTGTAGCAGATCGCTAGGGGCATCCACTGCATCTTCCGAAAAGTGTTCGATGTCGTCAGGCGTATGACTCGAAACCGTAACGCTGGGGTCCGGCTGGATATCCAGGCCCTCCTGGACTGTGGGTATAGGCGGGCTCTTCGTCATCGCATCACCAGTGGCGTTCGTCTCCCCGGGTTCATCTTCTCTGGCTCTGACCTTCCGCGGCTCCTCTTTAGTAGAATGTTGTCGCCCGAATCGTGGAGAAGGGGCATGAATCAAACGTTGGTGCTGTCTTAACCGAATGGGTCGTTTGAAGAGTCGACCACAATCGTTACATTGCACGGTCACACCCTCGTGGAGTGCCTTCTCATGGCGCAGTAAATTATCCTCCCGATTGAATGATCGTGCACAGATTATACAAGTATACCGTGCATCGTTGTGGGAGGAGGCCTCGTGACGTCGTAAACTTTCTATTCGAGCAAACTGCTTCTGGCAAGTTGTGCAAGTGAACATCTTGGTGGTTGACAGAGTGTCTGATGAAACAGCCAGGCCGCTTCCCTTTTATAGAACGCTAGCTGGTGATCTATTTTTAGCACACTCAGTTCAACCATCCCCAAGTCGAGGGCCGAGCCGTGACATCTTCGGTAACCTCCGTGTCTCTTCGGTCATCTCCGTAACGTCAACGATCAACATGTAGACATATAGAGTATGAAAGGCATGTTATGGTATTCATCAGTGCATGAGTGACGCATTCAGCCGATGGGGGTGGTCGGTCATCTTGGTAACGAAAAACGTAACATTGGTTACCCTCTCCACTATCCACTTGGTGTTGGGGCGTTGTTGTTGGGCCCATTCCAAGGGATCCACGGTGGCCAGGTTCTCCAGCATCGTCTCTAGCGACGCCCGGTTAATGATGGTAAACGGTTGGTCAAATACACGGATGTTACTGCTCGGGTAAAAATATCGGGCTGCTTGGTCTGTGTCCTTATGCTGCAGCACATAACCAAACGCCAGATTCAACTTGAAGGCCGTAGTTTGATCGTTGAAGATGGCTTTTACGTAGCCATCTTCGTATCTTACGTAGCCATCTTACGTATAATGAAGCTTTCACAGATGCATGTGTGTGTTTATATGCAAGAGCTCCGAGCTCGCGGAGCTCTTGGAGCTCCGGAGCTCATGGAACTCGGAGCTCCGGAGCTCCGACGCCAACACCGGGCGTTGACGGGCGTTGCTACAAGAGAACTCGGAGCTCCGGAGCTCCGGAGCTCCGGAGGTCACTTCCGCTTCCGTTCACGTGACCGGAACTGACCTTTGACCCCGGCGCGCGCGGTGTAAAGGTTTCCATCGCGGTGGAAACCTTTGCGCGCCGCGGTGGAAACCGCGGTGGAAACCTTTGCGCGCCGGGGTCAAAGGTCAGTTCCGGTCACGTGAACGGAAGCGGAAGTGACCTCCGGAGCTCCGGAGCTCTCTTTGTAGCAACGCCCGTCAACGCCCGGTGGTGGCGTCGGAGCTCCGGAGCTCCGAGTTCCATGAGCTCCGGAGCTCCAAGAGCTCCGCGAGCTCGGGGCTCTTGCATATAAACACACATGCATCTGTGAAAGCTTCATTATACGCCTGGTGTCCGTGGAGATGAGAGCCATGGTTTACGCATGTCACTTGTGTTCGAAGTCATTTTCCACGCCATTTAATCTACGTAGACATATACAGCGAAGCCATCTCAAGGAACGGAGTCCCGATAACGTGCAAATTCAAAGTACGCGCGAGGAGATGTGAATTGAAGGAAAGGAGATGGTACTGACCTGTTTGTGGGGGTTCGTTTGACTGTGCTAAAAATAGGTCACCAGCTAGCGTGCTATAAAAGGGAAGCGGCCTGGTCGTTTCGTCAGACACTCTGTCAACCACCAAGATGTTCACTTGTACTACGTGCTCGAAAGCATTCACTCGTCTGCACGACTTGCGCCGCCATGAGGCTACCAAGCACGAAGGAACCGCCCGGCATAGCTGTACGATATGTACACTGTCGTTTCAGCGCCCAGATCATTTACAGCGCCACACACGTGCACGCCATGAAGTACCCAAGCGTCCATGCGAAGAATGTGGTCGGATTTTCAAACTGACCAGTCAGTTGCTGCGACACCAACGCACACGACACCCTGTTCTGCAGCCACGTCTGCAGGTAGAAGAGTCCGTAGGCACCAGTATCGAGAAAGCGGGAACTCCCACCCATCGCACGAGAGTTGAAGATGATGATGTCGCCCTAATTCAACAGTCAAATTCCGACGACAAGACATTGGGCCAGATTTTGCACGACGAGGAGAGCAAAGTACACTTCGTGGACGAACCCATACATGTTCCTAGCGATCTGTTACACGAACACCATCCAGTGAGTGACATCTATCGGCGCCATTGGCACATGATCCGGCACTGTTTCTACCGTCATCGCCCCATTCAAGATATCTACAATTTCCGACTGACCAACCTCACCCGCCTACGCAGCTACGTAAAAGCCATCTTCAACGATCAAACTACGGCCTTCAAGTTGAATCTGGCGTTTGGTTATGTGCTGCAGCATAAGGACACAGACCAAGCAGCCCGATATTTTTACCCGAGCAGTAACATCCGGGTATTTGACCAACCGTTTACCATCATTAACCGGGCGTCGCTAGAGACGATGCTGGAGAACCTGGCCACCGTGGATCCCTTGGAATGGGCCCAACAACAACGCCCCAACACCAAGTGGATAGTGGAGAGGGTAACCAATGTTACGTTTTTCGTTACCAAGATGACCGACCACCCCCATCGGCTGAATGCGTCACTCATGCACTGATGAATACCATAACATGCCTTTCATACTCTATATGTCTACATGTTGATCGTTGACGTTACGGAGATGACCGAAGAGACACGGAGGTTACCGAAGATGTCACGGCTCGGCCCTCGACTTGGGGATGGTTGAACTGAGTGTGCTAAAAATAGATCACCAGCTAGCGTTCTATAAAAGGGAAGCGGCCTGGCTGTTTCATCAGACACTCTGTCAACCACCAAGATGTTCACTTGCACAACTTGCCAGAAGCAGTTTGCTCGAATAGAAAGTTTACGACGTCACGAGGCCTCCTCCCACAACGATGCACGGTATACTTGTATAATCTGTGCACGATCATTCAATCGGGAGGATAATTTACTGCGCCATGAGAAGGCACTCCACGAGGGTGTGACCGTGCAATGTAACGATTGTGGTCGACTCTTCAAACGACCCATTCGGTTAAGACAGCACCAACGTTTGATTCATGCCCCTTCTCCACGATTCGGGCGACAACATTCTACTAAAGAGGAGCCGCGGAAGGTCAGAGCCAGAGAAGATGAACCCGGGGAGACGAACGCCACTGGTGATGCGATGACGAAGAGCCCGCCTATACCCACAGTCCAGGAGGGCCTGGATATCCAGCCGGACCCCAGCGTTACGGTTTCGAGTCATACGCCTGACGACATCGAACACTTTTCGGAAGATGCAGTGGATGCCCCTAGCGATCTGCTACAGGACGACCATCCAGTGAGTGACATCTATCGGCGCCATTGGACCATGATACGGCACTGTTTCCACCGTCATCGCCCTATTCAAGATATCTACAATTTTCGACTGACCGACCTCGCCCGTCTACGCAGCTACGTGGAAGCCATCTTCAATGACCAAGCAACGTCCTTCAAATTAAATCTGGCGTTTGGTTATGTGCTGCAGCATAAGGAGACAGATCAAGTCCGATACTTTTACCCGAGCAGTAACATCCGGGTATTTGACCAACCGTTTACCATCATTAACCGGGCGTCGCTAGAGACGATGCTGGAGAACCTGGCCACCGTGGATCCCTTGGAATGGGCCCAACAACAACGCCCCAACACCAAATGGATAGTGGAGAGGGTCACCAATGTTACGTTCTTCGTGGTTAAACTGACCACCACCCCCATCGGATGAAAGTATTCACCCATGCACTGATAGATTCTCAGAATGCGCAAACAACTATCTGAGGATATGTTGCCTCAACGGTATCCTGGCCTGCCCGACGGTGATTAGAATAAACGGTTCAGAGCGAACATGGCCGAAGATGGAACTTTCTGAAATGGAGACTTCTGATTGGACAAGAATACATCTAACGGACAGGAACGAATATAAAACATGCAAATGGTGGCCTCAAGAATCTTCTTGAATTGTAAATATACCCAACGCGGTTCCCCCAGCGTGGGTATGATGTAACATTGGGGAGAATAAACTATATAAAAAAAACTTCTTGTTGTTGTTGTTCTCTCATGTGTCATCCTTGTTGTTGTTGTTGTTGTTGTTCTCTCTCCGGTCTATATCATAGTGTTATGTTAGAGTGTTAAAGCGTAACGACGGGCGTCGAGGGCGTCACTGCATTTCGAAGAATTAGTGACAATTCCATGGAATATCAGAGCTTCGGAGCTATTTCACCAGGGCGTTGAAGCATTAAGAATGGCTTTGGTGGGCGTTGCTACAAGATGACACCTCACACGACGCATTCGCACCGCGGATGGTCCATCTCTACACCAAATAACATCCTTCACTGCTAAAAAATGCCCACTTTCGCTACTACTCGTGCTGATGACGTCACCAATGACGCCACAGATGCTGTGGATATCCCTCAACTCGGAATGTACACCCCGAGAGCTACAACATGACACCTCTCAGGACGCATTCGGACCAAGGATGGTTCCTCTCTACTCCGAATACCTTCCTTCACTGCCCCAAAATGTCCACTTTCGCTACTACTCCTACTGATGACGTCAACAATGACGTCACAGATGCTTCGGACATGCCTCAACTCGGAATGTACACCTCGAGAGCTACAACATGACACCTCACACGACGCATTCGAACCGTGAATAGCCCATCTCTACACCAAACTCACCCCCACGCACCCATAAAATGTCCACTTTCGCTACTACTCGTACCGATGACGTCCTCAATGACGTCACAGATGACGCGGACATCCCTCAAATCGGAATGTACACACCGAGAGCTACAAGATGACACCTCACACGACGCATTCGAACCGTGAATAGCCCCTCTCGACACCAAATACCTTCATGTACTGCCCGAAAATGGCCACTTTCGCTACTACTCGTACCGATGACGTCACCGATGACGTCACAGATGACGCGAACATCCCTCAAATCGGAATGTACACCCCGAGAACTACAAGATGACACCTTCCAGGACGCATTCGAACCGTGAATAGTCCCTCTCTACCCCAAACACCTTCATGTACTGCCCCAAAATGGCCACTTTACTTACTACAACCAACTGCGCATGCGCAGATTGACGCGACTTGCATTCAAAAACACGCCATTCTGACTCTACCCCACACAAGCTTCACTTTGACACCCTCCACGACCCATTCGAACCAAGGATGGTGCCTCTCTACCCCAAACACATCCCTACATAGCACCCAAAATACCTCCTTTCGCTACTACTCGTACTGATGACGTCACTGATGATGTCACAGATGCTTCGGACATGCCTCAACTCGGAATGTACACCCCGAGAACTACAAGATGACACCTTCCAGGACGCATTCGAACCGTGAATAGCCCATCTCGACCCCAAATACCTTCATGTACTGCCCGAAAATGTCCACTTTCGCTACTACTCATACCGATGACGTCACCGATGACGTCACAGATGACGCGAACATCCCTCAAATCGGAATGTACACCCCGAGAACTACAAGATGACACCTTCCAGGACGCATTCGAACCGTGAATAGCCCATCTCGACCCCAAATATCTTCATGTACTGCCCGAAAATGGCCACTTTCGCTACTACTCGTACCGATGACGTCACCGATGACGTCACAGATGACGCGAACATCCCTCAAATCGGAATGTACACCCCGAGAAGTACAAGATGACACCTTCCAGGACGCATTCGAACCGTGAATAGCCCCTCTCGACCCCAAATACCTTCATGTACTGCCCCAAAATGGCCACTTTACTTACTACTCGTACCGATGACGTCACCGATGACGTCACAGATGACGCGAACATCCCTCAAATCGGAATGTACACTCCGAGAACTACAAAGATGACACCTTTCAGGACGCATTCGAACCGTGAATAGCCCATCTCGACCCCAAATACCTTCATGTACTGCCCCAAAATGGCCACTTTACTTACTACAACCAACTGCGCATGCGCAGATTAACGCGACATGCATTCAAAAACACACCATTCTGACTCTACCACACACAAGCTTCACTTTGACACCTCACACGACCCATTCGAACCGTGATTAGCTCATCTCTAACCCAAACACACCCCTACATAGCACCCAAAATGCCTGTTTTCTATACTACGGCCAGACTGCGCATGCGCAGACTATTGAACACGGACGAACCATTAGTGTAGTCAAGTGCTCCTTCACGAGGGCTTCAAAATAAGACCTCACTCGACCCCATTGGACCATTAGGGACTCACCTAGACTCCAACATGTCCACCCCGTATGGCCCTATACACCCATAGCCATGCAGTATAGGCCTATGGGCCTACCCAGGCCTCGGTGACTTTTTTCAAAAATTTCACCAATTCGCTCCGCAACACTTCCTATCGTGTTCTAAATGACGAGACGAGTAAAACGAGACCTCACAACCCTACCGCAAATGTATAGAAGTACGTTTCCCAGGGGGACAAACATCGGTCCTATACCCCAGTATGGGAATATATATTTATATATATATGTCTATATGGGGCTATATCGTACTTTTTCAAAAATTTCACCGATTCGCACGGGGACACTTCCTATCATGTTCTACATGACGAGACGAGTAAAACGAGACCCCACAACCCTACCGCAAATGTATAGAAGTACGTTTCCCAGGGGGACAAACATCGATCCTATACCCTAGTATGGGACTATATGAGGCTCGGTGACTTTTTTCAAAAATTTCACCGATTCGCACGGGGACACTTCTTATCATGTTCTAAATGACGAGACGAGTAAAACGAGACCCAACAACCCTACCGCAAATGTGAAGAAGTAGGTTTCCCAGGATGGTCCTATACCCCCCATACCCCATATAGGCATTTTCCCGGATTTTTCGATAAAGTCCGTATTCCGTATTTTTTCAGGAAAATTTTTACATACACCCACCCTGGAACTAGGGGGAGATAACTCTATTGATAGACAAGCCCCGTTAAGCCCGGCGACCTATATACCCCCATACCCCATATAGGCATTTTCCCAGGTTTTTCGATAAAGTCCGTGTTCCGTATTTTTTTTTCAGGAAAAATTTTACATGCAGCCACCCAGCCATCAAATACCCTTCACCTAGGCTTCACGTTGATACCTCACTCGACCCCATTCGACCATTAGGGGCTCCCCTAGCTCCAACACGGCTATTTCCATACCCTTGGGCCACCGCGCATGCGCACAATGCCGATATTTCAATCCCACACCCACCCCATCAGATGCCCCCTCACATAAGCTTCACTTTGATACCTCACTCGACCCCATCGGTCCACTAGGGGCTCCCCTAGCTCCAAAAAGGCTATTTCCATACCCTTCGGCCACCGCGCATGCGCAGAAGGCCGCTATTTCAATCCCACACCCAACCCATTAGATGCCCCTTCACCTAAGCTTCACTTTGATACCTCACTCGACCCCATCGGACCATTTTATCTAGGGACTGCTTTTTCTCCGCGGAAGCTTTTTCCCGAGACCGAATCACCGCCAAACATGACCGCATCACCGCGGAGGAATACATTTTTGACCTGGGTCACGTGATATGCAAATCTGGAACTCTCCTGTGCTGGAGGTAGCTTTTGGTCCTTCTGCCGGAACTATACTGCACTTGACCTCTGTGACCTTGAAATGAGGTCGAAATGAGGTCAATGGGCTCTGTAATCACCTTTATATACTACTTGCCAGAATGAAATATCACAAACGAATGAATTTTTTAGTTAGCGTACAGTATATTATCTCGTCTTATGCTCTGAGTATTTTGTAGGTCTTGGGTCTTTTTTTTTGTCTTTTTTTTAATATCAGCATTTTGCAGTAGTGGATTTGTGTAAAATCGTCTATTGTGAGGAGAAAACAGCACACTTTTCTCTCCGTTAACATATGAAGCCAGTCCAGAACCAAGATAAACTTAATCCCGAAATATTGATTTGTCAATAGTTTGTTGTTGGCCAAACACGGTTTTGGTTCTAGACTGGCTTGATATGTTTACGAAGAGAAAAATGTGCAGTTTTCACCTAAAAACAGATGCTGTTATTAAAAAATCATAAGACATAGGGCCTACAAAATACTCACAGCATAAGACAACTTACGCTAACTTAAAAAGGACCTAGCGCGGATTAATGAGATTTTGGCCCCCATGAGATGTGGTTTGGAGTGCCGAAATAAAATATCACGTAAGAAAGGAATTTTCAAGCTAGCGTAAATCAGAAGATCAATAAACTTCCCTTCTTGGTGAGTTGAGGTGGCGGGAGAATTCGGTTTAATGTCACACTCAAGTTTATTCACTCACAACCATTTTGATTGGTGGAGAAAGCCGGAGTACCCGGAGAGAACCACCACCTGTCGGCAAGTAACTGACAAACTTTCACAAATGTACTAGTGGGGCTTGAACCCGTGCTGGTTCAGCGGTGTGACGCTAGCAGTCACAAGCATAGCACCCCAGACCACCCGGCCACCGGAGGCCCCTTGAGGAGTTGATACATCAGGGGGAAACAATATGTCGGCAACCAAGACTGAGGTCAAAATTTCGTTGTGTCACCAAAATTTGGAAGTTATTGAAACTTTATGTCCGGGTCATAGGCACCGTGACCCGAACACTGGACAACTTCGATGACTAAATCTCAGATATGCCAGAACTACCTGACAAACAAGGAACCTATCCATTTTGATGTCTATTCGTATATATCCTCTTCCTGTCAAATACAAATAAACCGTACACTGAAAGAAAAATCCCTTAAAATTTAAGGAATATTCCCCGACTAATACACCAGCGGAATATTCCTTAAAATTCATCAAGGATATTCCGTAGCATGTTATGGAATTTCCATAACATGGTGGAGAATATTCCTTAGTTATGTTAAGGAATATTCCGCTGGTGTAATAGTCGGGGAATCAGTCCTTAAATTTTGAGGGAATTTTCTTTCAGTTTTTTTCTTTCAGTGTAGCACTATACACTAGGTATATAATATTGTACACTCTGGATATAATACGTATCAGAAAATACATGTAATTGACTCCCCTCTCCTGTTGTCAACTTTTAAAATGCAGTACCGTATAATTGTAAATTTTAAAGTTAGTATTTTGACACTAACCGGTACCCATACACCCCGGGTTGAATAGCACATGTGTGAGTAGTTCATTTGACGGTTTCGGGTTACTCGAAATATTCGGCTGACCGCGGTTTCTTATCAAAACAGCTAGGGCCTGTATTCACTATATCCAGTTAAACTGATCATTTCGCAGAGGACAGTCGGTCAATATGGCAGGGACTGGATCAGTGCTAAATGACATGGGTAAAATCGCCGTATTTCTGTCGCTCGCAACAGTTTTCCAACATGGAGTCCCCGCCGTCGGACAGCGAGGCAACCTGCAACGCAATATCAGAAATGTGAGCCTATTAATATACCCACGTGCAAAGACATACAATACAATGAAACAATCATGCCTAATCTGTTAAATCATCAAACACAGGACGATGCAGGGCGGGAATTACATCGTCTTTTTCCGGTTTCAAAAGTCCAGTGCAGTCGGCATCTGAAGTTTTTCCTGTGCGCGATGTACGTTCCCGTGTGTACGGTGCTGAGGGAAGCCATTCCGCCCTGTAGATCGCTGTGCAAACGAGCGAGAAACGACTACGAAAGTCTGATGTCTAAAGTGGGATTTCAATGGCCCAATAGTTTGAAATGCGAGAAATTCCCCAACACTGGTTTATGTGTGCGTGAAAGCACTATTCATAACACTGAGCCTTTCCCAATTACTGTCTTACCGACCGGAACATCCGTCTCGCGTACCACGGCCGAAGTCTCTGGTAGCACTGCCAAAACGCTGCCGACTCCATTTTTCGCCAGTTCCACTGACGATACGATAACGATGCCGGTATCCCAGTTAAAATATATTATTTCATGACTGTCAAATATTGAAACGGCAATGGAGAGATGAACAAACTAGATGCTATGGAGAAAATACTGGCAACAGTGAACACAACCGTACATGGAATGAAGGAGCTCGTGGAACGCAATGCTGCTCTCGACGACGAAGTTTTGAAGCTCAAGTGGCACATTCTGGGAGAAAGAAGAAAACAAACAAGAAAACCTCTGTTTCAGGGGCATCCCAAAATCTAGCGATCATCTCCAAGAATAATCCATCAGCATACTTTACATGAAACCGGAGATCGAAGAGAGCTAGGAACGATTTGAACAGGTATATGGTTATAAATCGTAACATTATTCGAGTGTCATTTCACAAGTATTCTTGTTATAAACGCTGCGAAATAGACCAACATTTAGCTGCAATAATCCTTTAACAACAGCCAAAGGGCTTCGAAAGAACTGTCTGATTGGTTCCAGAAACTAGGTCAAGGTCACTTACCTCTGATGGCCCACCACCAACTAGCACAATCATTCATTTGTACAAGTACGTCTGTCACTTGACACGGTCTCGGATAATGTAGGACATTAGTACCTCGTGACGCACTGCTAGGAATCCATATTGGCATCCATGTTGAAAGCACAGTGTCACGCTGAAACTCAGAACAGCGCATGTCTGCTGTATGACTTCCGTTACAATGGAGATCAGCTCGAGAAGAAACACCAAGAGAAACACCTCAAATTAGAGGAGATCTTCCGCTAGTAGAATGAAGAGCATATCCATTTTACTTGGATATGTATTTCATCTCCTGATAAGGGAAAAATACAACGAGAACTACATGTATGTGAACGGAAACACATCCTATAGCATGTGATGTGCCTCACGTGCGGCAGATCACGGTTTACAGCGGATAGCTGTAATTTCCTTACACCATTATTGCGCGAGGAATTATGACATCGACGGAATAGGCCGAACAGTCGCGACTGGTGCATGTGATGACATCCATCGCCAAATGGTAATATATTTGGATACTTTATTAAACACTACAGACAAGTAGTTCAGTGTCACTATTGTCTTTCTTTGATATGGATCTAGTCTGCCTTGTCCGTTGCATTTCTGTTGCATACAAGAATTGTTTCGATCAGTAGTCAATGTTTATCAACGAGTATATTCGATAGTATTACACGTTCAATGTCATTATGAATTTAGATATTTAGCCAAACTGAATTTTAATTTCAACATGTATATTCCACAATAAATTCATTTCGGGTGAATGCTGTTTTAGCATTTGTTATAAATATAATATTTTATATAATGTCGTCACTTTTCCGACATTTAAAATGTTAAATACAACACTTGCGTTTTGAGAATGTTGCTATGCTATTGTGAGTGGCGTCAGGTTGCGCAAATGACGAAAGTATATCGCAATGGTAATGTGAATGCGTCAACTTGCACATGCTATGGTGGCAATGCACATGACGCAAGTTTCATGCGCCATACATTCTGATGGTAATGACGTAAGTTACATACACAATATAATATGATAATGTGAATGCCATCAGGTTGTGGTAATGTAAGGAGCACAAGATACAATCAGCATGCGTTGTTATGGTAATTTGAATGACGCAATTCACACTCACCATACCTATTTATCGCAATGTAAATGACGCAATTTACATTCACCATATATAATTGTTGTAATTTATATGAGGCAGGTTACATTCACCATGGATTGTTATGGTAATGCAAATGACGCAATTCCTACACAATTGTTGTCGTAATGTGAATGGCGTCGAGTTACATACACCTTAAACTGGTGTGGTAATGTTAATGACGCGAGTTACACAGTATACATGTATTACTATGGTACTGTGAATGGTGTCAAGTTATATATACACCGTACATGGTTATGATAATGCCAATGACGTCATGCAACAAACACCAAACAATGTCTCCTACATGTTCGTCTCGTAATTACGTGTGGTGACACCTCGTGACTCCTTTTTTAGAAAGTCGTGTCATGAAATTGATATTCAATATCTTGTATTGTACAAAACCAACACAAAATGCAGTGTATACATAATGCCGTGACGGCGTGTTATACAGGACGCAAAACAGACAGACAAATCACATACAGATGAATGGTTTTAGTAAAAGCCGAAATACAGCCAGGTTTCATCTTGAATTCCATTGATGGCGTCTTATATAAATGACATGGTAATTTTTTACGACAATGGCGTCCCTTTTACGAAGATCATTGTAATTCAATCCCGATAATGGTACGTTAAACCAAAAACAAGTATCGATATTTTAATGACATCCTCAAGACAGCGCAGTCTTATCCATGATAACATCTTCAAATTTCGGTAGGCAACACAAAATAGAATCTAGTCGACGTTTCCTTGTCAACAATGTTGTCAAAAAGAAGCTGAAGAGACACAAATGCGCCATTGTGATGCCCAGTATGTCCCTATACTTGGCAATGGCTATAATATGGGGACCATGACATGTTCATTTCAAATGAGAATTGAGAACACCAATCAATAATGCGGCATATTCACTATTCATAACGGATTTCTCCTAAAATCGACGAGGTTCTGTAACGCCTACACTGGTTACCTCCCTCATTTCCATGATGAAGGACATGGAGAGGATATGATGATCTAACATGGCGGTATAAACCATGCCTCTACCAATTTGTTGTCCAATTCTCTCTAAATCTGGACACGAGTCCCCGTTTTTTACCCTTCGGGCAAATTTTGCCCGAAGGGTATTGTCGTCGTCAGCGTCGTCTGTCCGTCTGTCTGTCTGTCTGTCTGTCCATCTTTCTTGTGAACACGATATCTCAAGAAGAATTATAGCCAGGCATTGTGAATTCATACCACATATGTATTGGGTGAAGGGTCAGAAGCCTATTAAAAATGACTGACCTTGACCTATTTTATCAAGGTAAAATTCTAGTATTTGCTATATTTTTGGAAGAATTAAATCTAGGGTCTCCAAATTCATATTATATATGCAACTCGTGATTGACTAGAAGCTTATTCCAGTTGACTGACCTTGACCTATTTTTTATAGATCATTTACTGTTTATTATGATATAACATGAAGAAATAAAGCTAGACTTTCCAAATTAATGCTATGCATACATCTGGCAAAGGTCCAGAGGTGTACTGAAGATGACTGACCTTGACCTATTTTATCAAGGTCAAATTATAGTATTTGCCATGTTTTTTTGAAGGATTGAAGCTATGGCCTCCAAATTCATCTTACTTATGTAACTGGTGATTGACTAGAATTCCATCCAAGTTGACTGACCTTGACCTATTTTTTCAAGGTCATATACTGTTTATTATGGTCTAACATAAAGAAATATATCTGGGCTTCCCAAATTAATATTATGTATACATCTGGCGAAGGTCCAGAGGTGTACTGAAGATGAGTGACCTTGGCGTATTTATCAAGGTCAAATTTAATATTTGCTTTATTTTATGAAGGATGGAAACTGGGGTCTCCAAATTCATATTACTTATGCAACTGGTGATTGACTAGAAGCCTATCCCATCTGACTGACCTTGACCTATTTTTTCAAGGGTTTATTATGGTCTGTCATGAAGAAATATATCTAGGCTTTCCAAATTAATACTATATGTATACATCTCGCAAAGGTCCAGACATGTACTGAAGATGACTGACCTTGACCTATTTTATCAAGTTCAAATTTTAGTATTTGCTGGGGACTCCCAAATTCATATTGCTTATGCAACTGGTGATTGACTAGAAGCCTATTCCAGTTGACTGACTTTGACGTATTTTTTCAAGGTCATATACTGTTTATTACGATATAACATGAAGAATATAGCTAGGCTTTCCAAATTAATAATATGTGTACATCTGGTGATGCTCCAAAGGTGTGCTGAAGATGACTGACCTTGACCTATTTTATCCAGGTCAGATTCTATTCAGTACAACATTTCATGAAAGATTATATCTACATTGCCCAAGTTTATACCACTTATGGCTGGACCTGAAGTCTATTGAAGAATATCACTGACCTTGACCTATTTTTAAAAGGTCAAATTCTATATGTTAATTCTAAGATCTCCGAATCCATGTTCCCGATGCAATCAAGTTAGAAATGACTTGAAATTTTTTGAAGATGACTGACCTTGATCTATATTTCCAAGATAAAAGTACTTGATTTGATTATAAGCTTTTTAGAAGAGTATATTTTGAGCTAAGAATTCGATCATGCTCTACTAGAACCTCAGGCCTTGGTAAAACCTGAACTACAGTCAACCCTACTAGATCAGATTTTTGTTAATCTAGTTCTAAAAATACACTGATGATATTATACATTGCATGATTGCTGGGTGTAGACAATAACTGATAGCCGAGGGGTATTGAAGCCCAATGGGCTATTTTTCGACTTGTGTAAGCACTTGGATACATACACACTCTATTTGTGTAGTTTAGAACGGGCCATGTGTGATCTACAACATCTGGTTTGTTCTTGATTCAAAATGCTTATTAACAAGATGGAATCACAAAATTGTCGTAAATTCAAAATGCCAGCGCCTTTCTACTTCTCTGATAATCTAGGGCAGTAACCCAGTCTATGCAGCGCTGCACTTTTTTTCACTTTTCAGTAATCTTAAACGATGGACCAGCAGTGAAAAGAAAGTAGACGTTTGCTATATGAATTATTATCGTCGGCAAAAATGACATTCCGAAACCCAAAGCCCTTCGTTTGGGATAGCCACTCCAGTAAGTTATCCGACTCAACACGAAGATAAACACCAGTGCC
>JAVTVY010011280.1:0-52656 GCA_036873755.1 Hanleya hanleyi
ATAGAGATGTCATCATTGTTCGATACCGAGATCAAATTGACCTCGCCCGGGCTCTATTAGTATCGCAAAGCTGATTAGTTTAGAATGCGGTCATCGTGTGAGACAATGGCAGCGATTGGCCGGATGTCTGTCTGTCTGTCGGTGTTCAGCGCCGAGTGAATTAGTCGGAAAGAAAATGGCTCAGTTGGAAACTTTAGCTAGCCGACTGTTGGGTTTACAATAGAAATAAAGGGTTCCTTGGATTTATTTGTCAGATTTAAACCCACAGTTATGATGTACTGGTATTTTAGCACGATCGTCCGGTTGAAATGAGCGAACGTGATGAGATTTTTGTATGGAAACTCATTTGGCTGGGACATGGACGCTACTACAAGCATTCTTGCTCTACCAACAGTCAGTGAAATAGCACAGCTGAAGAAATAGCTCAACCTTCGGCGAGTGAGCCGAAGTGAAAAAATTATCTCCTCGCCAACTTGGCGAATAATTTGTTATGTCTGGTTGCCAAATGGCTAAGGAAAAAAAATCCAAATTTTGACAACGGACACCACGTGCTGCATTACTCGGTCTCATCTATGTCAGTACCAGTATACCAAGGCTTTCATTCCTACACCAGTCAGGGGAGCAACTTACACACGTTATAAATTATAACCTCTACAAGCAGCCAAATGTATATCAAAATCTTCACTGTTAACTGGTTCGCTGCGGGCGGCCACTCACGGGGCCCCCCGTGTAAACTGCAGTAGGCCACGGTCTAGGGCCCGAGCATGTTTGTCTATGCGAGTACGGCGAAGTACAATCGATATTTTCAAATTTACCATGCATGAAACCTAATACAGACCATACATATATTGTTAGCTAAGTCTGTCTTGATTTCCTGGATGTAAACTTCATATTCTGTCTCAGAATAACGAAGTCGGGAGGAATAAAAATAAAAAATAATATAAAATACGCGATTTTCCATAAAACATTGTCGAGAAGACGCTCGGAAAATATAAAATACTTACAGAAAACCCCTTCAAAATATATGATTCTTTGGTATAGTTGAAGTACAGAAGCTCAGTTTATATTTCCATAGTGCGGATTACAATGAAATCATCGCAACAAACTTTATTTTTACATTTCTGTCAACCTAAACGCCACGTAATTCTTGGCGATGACAGAAAAATGGCGTCTTCCCTAGATCAGCTTGACCCAGTTGAAGGGCTCTGGCCAATGATCGCTTCGATGTAGGTCATGAGACCACGCTCATCCAATCAAGGTAACCGATATCTCGATCGGATGCTAGCGTTACTAGAGAAACAGGAAAACACCTCTTGCATATTTTCGATGTTATCGTCTGTTTGATTGGCCATCGGACGAATTCAAGGCTCTAATCAGAAACTATAAGGAATTCCCTTTCCAATGAGACGTCACACGCTACCAATGGCGGATGAAAAGTTGGGAAAATCCTGGGAAAAAGGCAGCTGAAAAACCAAGATTTTCCGCTGTAATTCCTCATAATTCGCCATTTCTGACCGCAATTATACCAAAAATACTGCAGTCTCTTCTAATAAATTTTACTTACGCTGACAATTTTATATATTTCGGCATAAAATGAAATCAAATAAACGTTGACCGAACTATTATGGACCAGCTGCTACGTGAGGCAAATCTTGGCACACATGTATGAATGATATTTTTGCTCGTGAAACCATAAAGAAGTATCCAGCAGCCAACCAGTTAACAAAATAATGATATTTTGACCAGTAGTGAAGTCACAGAGTGTAATGATTACTGTTTAATTCATTCAATACAGCCCATTACTGTGTTTAACAAACTTCAAGCCTTCAACATGTTCAAGAGCATGCAATACATTCATAAAACGAACATGATACATTAAGCATGTTAAGGTGGCTCGTCAGTATTGGTACATGTAACTGCACCTGCTCCTGTGTGAGTGAATATATAGGCATTAATTACCACACTTTGTCCGAAACTGGTTTGTGTATTCTGAATACAAAATCTCTTCAAACTTACCAAATAAATCCTAATTTATGCATAGAATTTATTATAATCTGTGACACTTATGAAAAGAACATTCAATATGTGTAAAAATGTGTCTTATCAGTTTTGCAATATGCTGCAAGCAGGTCTCAAAAGTTAACCCTATCGTCTGCAGATTGACAGCTCTCAGACCCTGACTGACATATCAACAAGGCTCTGTTTACAGTTTTATTCCGAAAAGAGAAATCGCATGTCTTTTACAAGTTACTGTAAGAGAATGAGGAGAGCGCTGTATCTAAAGGGAAAGTACTACAGTTCATACTGTAAATAATTACAGCCAAATCGTTATATGGAAAAGTTGATATTGCAGGGACAATGTCTCGTACAAGTTTTGTGATGGTTTTATCAGACTGAAATTTCAGTAATCATGGTTATGATATCTTGCAGTTTATTATTTCCCTGCAAAGTAACTGTCCAGTTATCTTCCTCAGAAGTTCATTAAATGTGTGTCACCTAGCTTACTTTAATTTACATGTACAGTATGACCAGCAACTAAAGTCCCAAATTCGCATACTGTACGCGTACGATTCCCGTTAGCTCACGCACTGCTTTCGCATATCTTTCGCATATGCTTACGCGAAAGCTCGACGTCAAGAAATTGAGTGGTTTCGTGTCATAGTTTCAAGTCTCTCTATCTTTCCCGAAAGCTGTCTCTTTCGCGAAAGATGTATCACTAGTCAATAAAACGTCGTGAAATGTTGCCGTTTTGTGTAATTAAAGGTTTATGGGTTTGTCTGTGTTGATTTGTTTGCATCCAAGTTAAATTATGTCAAAAAAATCGAGCATA
This sequence comes from Hanleya hanleyi, assembly GCA_036873755.1. Taxonomy (NCBI): domain Eukaryota; kingdom Metazoa; phylum Mollusca; class Polyplacophora; order Lepidopleurida; family Hanleyidae; genus Hanleya; species Hanleya hanleyi. The sequence goes on from JAVTVY010011280.1 coordinate 2,831, forward strand.
GAGGTCCATGTCCCCCGCTAGCAGCACCAGTTATGGTGGATTACATCCACCATAACTGGCGCTGCTGCTGCGGGGGCCATGGACCTCTATGGTCAATTTTTTTTGGTCGATGACATCTTATATCATTGATGAAGAGTATGATTTGAAAATGGACATATCGCTGATGAGCTTAACATAATCTAATACAGCGGATGGCACCCATATTGGATAATGCACATCCATAAAACATAATACCAACTGTCCTCTCACCAATGTCCATGCACTCCCCAAGTTTGAAGTAGATTGGTTGAATCGTTCTAGAGTTATTGTCCAGACAAGATCTAAATGCTGAAAATCTAAGATGATTGATGGTGGCCATCTTGGATTACACAGGTAACTGAAAAGCAATGACAACTGTCCTCTCACCGATGTCAAGCCAAACTGCAAGTTTGAAGTCGATCAGTTGAATTATTCTAGAGTTGTTGTCCAGACAAGATGCAACTGCTTAAAATGCAACATAATCCAACATTGCTGGTAGATGGCAGCCAAATTGGATTATGCTCGTTCATGAAGCACAATCCTAACCGGGATGTCACCAAGGTCAAGGGACTCCCCAAGTTTGAAGTAGATCAGTTGAATCATACTCCAGCTATTATTCGGACAAGATCAAACTGCTTAAAATCCAATGAAATCCAATATGGCTGATGGTGGCCATATTGGATTAAGCACGTCCTTGAAAAACAATCCTAATCCTCCTCTCAACAATGTCAAGGCACTCCCCATATATGAAGTAGATCGGTTGAATCATTCTTGAGTTATTGTCCGGACAAGATCCAACTGCTTATAATCCAATATGGCTGACGGCGGCCATATTAGATTACGCACATTGCTGAAAAACAATCCCAACCGTCCTCTCACCAATGTCAAGGCACACCTCAAGTTTGAAGTTGATCGGTTAATTCACGAGTTATTGTCCGGACAAGAAAATCTAAGATCCAACTGCTTATAATCCAATATGGCTGACGGCGGCCATATTAGATTATGCACATTGCTGAAAAACAATCCCAACCGTCCTCTCACCAATGTCAAGGCACACTCCAAGTTTGAAGTTGATCGGTTAAATCGTTCACGAGTTATTGTCCGGACAAGAAAATCTAAGATCCAACTACTTATAATCCAAAATGGCTGACGGCGGCCATATTGGATTACGCACATTGCTGAGAAAACAATCCCAACCGTCCTCTCGCCAATGTCAAGGCACACCCCAAGTTTGAAGTTGATCAGTTAAATCGTTCACAAGTTATTGTCCGGACAAGAAAATCTTACGGAATAACGGAATTATGGACACCGGTGTTTCTAAGTCCCCCCCCCCCCGCCCCCAACTAAGTAGCGGGGGACAATAATAATGGTTGGCGGGATCGAAAAAGAACTTGTGCCGCGGGTCCCGGATCAAATCCGAGCTTCTCAGCTGTTTTTACTGAATATCTGTGTGGAGGGATTTTTAACGGAAATGGAAGGCAAGTATTTGCCGTTTATGCAATATTTGTAGTACAATAGTTTTATGAATATATTTTTGTGTGTATTTTCTCTATAATTTCTGCATGTTCATAGAAAATAGTCATGGAAAGGAAGAAAACATATCGGCCGGCTAATTTTGCAAGCCGTAATCATCTTCAGAAATTAGCGCATTTACTGTTTTCTTTCAAAATTACAAGAGAATCAGGCTCTTCGTATCAAAGACAAAAAGCACATTCTAAACAGGTCACGAATCGTGGCTGTAAAAAGCAGCTCATTTCGGTTCGTTCTCGTGAATGTAAACGTGTGTAATAAATTACATTGTCATGTCGTCGGTCACATCCGCGGAGAACAGTTGGGTGAAAATGGCAACTTCTAATTACACGGATTTCCAACTTCAAGAAAATATCGAAGATCATTCATGAGATCGATCTTCATTATCCCCAGATTCACAGAGATATATGTTTCTTCTTTCTATTACAATCAACTTTATATTAATTAGATCTAAAAACATAATTTTAATTTTTATATGCTCTAAATTGGAATGAAATCTTTCGCGACGTGTTCACAAAGAGTGCTTTCGCCGAGGTCCGCGTCCTGCAAAACAACAAGGTCAACAGCAGGGAACTCTTCGGTCATGAATTTCGCATTCCGGTTTTCTCGTGCAAAAAGTGAATGCTTTATGCAAGAATTTCTTCCATTCACTCTAGATCTGTACTCTATTTGCATTCCACAATATGATCCGTTATGAAGGCGACTGTAAAACTGGTTGGGCGATATGAATTTTCTGTTATTAAGCTAAAACTTACCTCACTTCCACTCTTTGCATTTCTTGTTCACATGAAATCATACAGTAAGAATTTGAATGACACAGTTCTCTCCCCTGCTAGTCACGTGACTGCACAATTACCCATAATGCCTCCTTCTTGTTCCACTGTGGTACATGGTTAGGATGTATCACAGAGGGGAGGTTGGGTGGGCATCACTGGAAGTGAGGTAAGTTTTAGCTTAATAACAGAAAATTTACCTGTGATTTTTTTTTGTTATTTGCGCTGAAAACTTACCTCACTTCCACTCTTTGCATAGAATGCCACCGTAAGGTAGGTGGGCAAACTGATACAATCCGTGGTAAGTGATAAATGCCATGAACATAGTGACTAGTACAGAGTAGAAATCACCGATCTTCTACCTCAAAGAGGATCCATGAGATCATACAACAGTAATAACCTGTATGCCTATGGTACACAGGGAACCTCTGTCGCTACTCTGACTTCAAGGTCGAGTTGCAAAATATGCTCCCCCCCCCTTTTTTTCGAAAGGGGCGAGAGAAAAAAAGCACTCACCAGCAAGCAGGGTTAAAACTGTACGCCCGGACTTTATGTTGCTATCTTGCTGGCCTCGGTCCCCCAGACACCCGCTGTGCGGTCACAAGTGGGCCGATGGAATAGAGGTCGTCACATGCTAACGTCATGTCCCGGAGGTAGAAAGAGGCAAATGTCGTGTTTGACCTCCAGTAGCACGCCCTCATAATGTCGGTCACTGATCTGTTAGTCCATAGAGGCCATGATACCGCTAGTGCCCTAATCTCGTGACCCGAAACGTTTATAAGCGCGGCTTGTCTATCCGTAGCCGTGGAGTACGCTAGCCGAATCGTATTTTTGAGCCAACTTGAGATAGCATTTTTGCTTATTTCTTGTTTGGCTTTGGGATCGAAAGGGATAAACAAACGCCTCCTTCCCGCTCTGATCTCCTCTGTACGATTCAGGTAACACGCAAGTGCACGAACCGGTCACATCAACATGTCTGATTCAAGACCGGACGAAAGGAAATCAGATAAGGCTGGAATTGTGAACTCTCGAGATATGGAATCGTAGAGGGCTTGATTCTTGGCCACAAACTCAGGAACTGTTGTGAGAACTACATTGCTCCAGTCCCTAGAGTGTCTGACATTCCTTCTATCGAGCGCATGCAGCTCTGACACCCTAGCTGCCGAGGCAAGAGCCAACAAAAACGAAGTTTTGTATGATAACATTTTGACATCAATAGCCTCTATTGGCTCGAATGGTGGCTTTCCTAATTGCCGAAGTACTAAGGCTAAGTCCCACTTGGGTAATTTCGGAACAGCCGACTGACCAGATATCTTGTAGGACTTGATTAGTGCAGATAAATTTGGATCAGTCGAGGGATTAATCCCAGTACCCAGAAGAATAGGTTGAGCAATGGCTGCCCTATACCCTTCAACCGTAGCGGGTACCAGGCCCCTATCCCGGAACAGGTGCAATAGGAACTCTGCTACTTGAGGAATAGAGGCGCAGGATGGATTTATATCCCTCTCTCTACACCAAAGATCGAAGATTGCCCACTTTGATTGGTATACAGCGGAAGAGGACGGTCGAATTGATTGTGCCATTCGGCGCCCAACTTCCGTTGAAAATCCCGCCTGAGCGAAGTGCTTCTTGAGCACTTGCACACGTGGTAGTGGAACAGTCCTGGCTGGCTGTGGAATATCGACGTTCCGGGCTGGCGCAGTAGATTGTGCCACACCGGAAGCTGTCTTGGTACATCTACCAGAAGATCCAGTAAGTCCGGGAACCACGGCCTTGCTGGCCACCACGGAACAATCAGGTAAACGACACATGTGTGTTCGTGGATCTTCTGGAGTACCTTCGCTAGGATAGCTGGAGGAGGGAACGCATATGCTACCATCCTTGACCAGTCCGGCGATAGGGCGTCCACTGCATATGCCGACGGATCCGGGACCGGCGACATGAACAGGGGCAATAGATTGTTGCGCCGAGTGGCGAACAGATCTATGTGTGGCATCTCCCAGACATGAGCTATTTGTTTTAGTATGGCTGGGTGAAGTTGCCACTCTGTGGGAATTATCTGATTCCGTCGTGAAAGCGAATCCGCTAAGACATTCAGAATCCCCGGGATGTGTCTGGCCAACACTGATATGTTGTTGTCCCAACACAGACCGAAAAAGATTTCCGCTTGGCTTTGTAATTGCGGAGATCTCGTCCCCCCCTGCTTGTTGATGTAGGACACGACTGATGTGTTGTCCGTCGCAACTAGCAGGTTCTTGTCGGTCAATACGCTCACCCACGTGCGGATGGCATGTGTCACTGCCATAAACTCCAACACGTTTATATGGTACGAGCGTTCCTCGATTGTCCATAACCCGGATATCGACCTGGACTCGAGGTGGGCTCCCCATCCTTCCATAGACGCGTCCGTGAACAGGTGATGTGACGGACGAAACGGAAGTAGGGACACACCCGGCATAACGTTGAGGGGATCCAGCCACCATTGGAGGCATTGTTTGACAAGTGGTGTTATAGGTATCCACGGATTCAACTGCCTTTCGACCCATTGGTGATTGAAGTAAATCATTAAGGGACGAAGCTGCAACCGCCCTCTTGGTGTTACGTCCTGTGTTGACGTCAAGAGGCCGATTATCGCAGCAAAGTGTAAAGCCCTGGCTTGAGATAACTTGAGGAATTGAGGTATCTTCGCTGTTATCTTTTGCCATCGATCTTCTGGGGGTTTGGCGAGAGCTAGAAGCGTATCGTATTCCACCCCCAGAAATTTGCGCCTTTGCGACGGAGTGTGGGATGTATCCCAGAGAAGTCAATATCCTTAAGACAAACTGGGTGTCTAGGATTAACTGCTCTTTGCAGGCATTCCTTAGCAGGGAGTCGTCGATATAAAAGTGGTATTTATACCTAGACTGTGCAGGAATTGTGCCACTGGTGTAAACACTCGTGTGAACACCCAAGGGGAAGTGGATAGGCCGAACGGCTGCACTTGAATTTGGAAGCGTCGTTTGCCGACCATGAATCTCAAGTACTTCCTGTCCTCCGGATGTATCGGGATATGCAGGTATGCATCCCTTAAATCCAGAGAAGTCAGCCATTCCCCTTGTTTGAGTACTGTCCGGATAGACTGGAAGGACTCCATGCGGAAGTGTGGCGGTGGAGTGAGGTAGTCCTTGTTGAGGCGCTTTAGGTTGATAACCATGCGCATCTCGGACGTATCTTTCTTGGGGACCAGAAAGACCGGCGAATAGAACCCGGGTGTTATATCTGTAACCGGAAGCTCTATTACTGCTGCCTTCTCTATCAGCTTGTCCACAGAGGACTGTATCGCTGATAGATGACCCGTTCGTAATGGGATACGAGACGGAAGGGGATGTGCAGTCAAGGGAGGAAGCGTGTCGAACAATAGGCGATAGCCGTATCTGATAGTTCGAATGACCCACGCTTCCGTCCCGATCCTTATCCAGTTCCTCCAAAACAACTGCAGCCTTCCCCCTACCGGAAGGTCTAGTTGTTGGGGAACTGGAAACATTATGTCTCGGTGTTCCCGCCGAGATATCAGGTATTCTTCTTTGACTGCTTGGATTTCCCCTTACCCTGCTTCTTATGGCCATAGGTCGATACTCTTGGCTCTAAAGAAGCAGGCGCTTGGCTTTGCTGTTGGCCGGAAGCACCCTTAGTAGCCTTGGAACTAGGCGGGTTCTTCTTAGCCTTCTTCGCCTTTGGACCCGACCCGGAAGCCATAGGTCTCTTAGACGAAGCACCGGAAGCTACCGACCTGTCATGTTCAATACGATCCATTTCAGGTCGAACTTCGGCAACAGCATCACCAAACAGTAAAGAAGGAGCCGTAGATGTCTCTAGTAGACTCCTCTTTACTGCTTCCGGTGTGTAACTGTGCATTAAAGGAATGAAGGTACTTCTCCTTAAATACACCAACATAGAAGATAAGTAGGCATTGTGTACCAATAAATCTTCTACTGCACCGGAAGCAATCTTCTGGTAGTCAAGAACGAGGTTAATTCCCTCCTGTAACTGTTCCTGACTTTCCGCACCCGACAGCGAAAATAAACCATCCTTGATGGCTTTAAGAAACCAGTCCAGGTGATTCGTAATCGCCACTCCTTGTCGGGCAGTTTCCTCTAGTACAGCGGCCTGTTTGTTCGTAAACGGAACATCCGGATTACTAGGCAATTTAGTATTGGCAGGGCACAAATACTGAAAATCGCCGTTCACCTCTGCAGACCGGAAGCTAAACGGTGAGTCATGTACGCCATAAGATCGTATGTTTGGCTTCTGTACTGGGAACGGACCAGAAGATCCTGCAGGGCGGAAGCGAGCTCTAGGTCTCAGCCTGACTGCACGTTCCTCCTGCGTAGCGGGTTCTGCTGAAGTTCTATGGAACAAGTGGCAAATAGAATGAATAGCAGTTGAGGCCGGAAGCGTGGTTGCCGATCTCGTAACCCGATTGGACTCTCCTGATTCAGTTTCAATATCCCCCGCATGTGGGACCGGAAGCTGCATATCAGGAATCAAGTCATAGATGCCGGAAATTAATTCATAATATTTCCTAGCATCTGGATCAGTATTGGTAGGTTCATTCAATTCAGATCTACCGTACTGGTCCCTATCCACTTCCATAGCTTCCGGGGCTTCCTGCCAGGGAGGAGTAATAGAAGGGATAGTCCTCGTCAACTTAGCTTCCGGTTTCCTAGACTGTTCAGTCAAAACCGGATGCGGGGACGTACCGCTCCTTATTTGACTGGTCATCTCTCTCAATTCCTTCATCTCCTGACGTTGCTGTTCCATTCCGCGCAGAATGGCAGCCAACGTCGGATCCGTCACTTGAGAGTGGACCGGAAGCAGGGCCTGACGAGGTGTGTTCACACTCGGGGACCTTACAAATGACCGTGAGCACGGCCACTGTAATGGTCGGTGAACTGGCACTCGAGGTCGTAAACCGGAAGCACGTAAGGGAGGACGCATTATACGTAGCATAGCCGGTCCCGTACCTCGAATACCACCGGAAGCAGATATCTGAGCTAAGCCACGCAAGGGCGAAGACAGATTAGCAACCGGATGCCGCATAATTTGACCTACTTGAGAGGGATCTTGATATCGCATCTCAGAGGCAGGCAAATAATTTGGCATATCATAGGTACCTGTATACATACCATACTGCCGTTGTTGCGGGAACCTTAATCTCTGGTGGCCCAGAAGGCTCGTAGAAACAAACGTCTCGGCAGGGGGACGAGGAAGGCCACCAGAGTAACCGGAAGCAGGTTGGGAATAGTCAGACAAACCAGTCGTAACAGTTAAAGGCGTAACCGAACGACCGGGAAGTCCAGGCCTCAACAGCGTTGAGGAAGGTACTTTCCCAACCCCGGACCCAAATGAAAACTTAACGTTAGGCCCCTCACTAGCGCTACCTAAGTTTTCGTAATCATAAGTTGACTCCGATCGAGAGATCGAAGTCCCCTGGCTTTCCCACGCTAAGCCTGGGTCCGTTACCGATTTCCCTTCATCGTCGTATCCAGGCGTCCGCTCAATTGGAACCTCCACTTCCACAGTCGTTGTAGTGCCAGATTCCACATCTTCGATTATTCCTTCCACTTGTACCAACCGGGTCGGCTTCTTACCTGATTGACCCTTCGCCTGGTCTGAAATGGAAGAATCGTGAGCGGGGGGGGGGCGTTTGTTTATCTTTATTTACGTTCAATAGGCTGACTAGCGTAGACCCAGCTGACGAACTTACAAACCCCCTAGTCTCCTCTACTACGCTAGTACGTGGAGACTTAGCCACATACGTCTCATTGGCGAGATTGGTAGACATAACGACATTATTTTCCTCGTTAGCTGCCAGAGAACCGGCTAGATACACCTGGAATATGCCGGGCGCCCACACAATACATTCTTCACAGGCCGTGTCCCATGTACAGACTCTTCCCTGGCGGCATGGCGGACACGTTGAGTGAAGGTCATAACTAGGCTTGTCACCTCCACAAGACATGCATGACATTTGAGACATATTTTGAGCCATTTTTACGCTGATAACTTATAGAATACTTCCCAAAGGACTTCTTGCTGAATATCAGACGTCTGAGGTAATCCAACTGTGAGTGATTTCGCTAGGAATAGGCAATTTTTCACGGAGCTGACAATGTTTACTTCCTGACCCACGACAGCAGTAGGAACAAGAAGGAGGCATTATGGGTAATTGTGCAGTCACGTGACTAGCAGGGGAGAGAACTGTGTCATTCAAATTCTTACTGTATGATTTCATGTGAACAAGAAATGCAAAGAGTGGAAGTGAGGTAAGTTTTCAGCGCAAATAACAGCAAAAGTTATTCAAAATTGTTTAATAATATTTTTTATCAGAATATTTATCTTATATATTCCTCTGTACTATCGGTAAAATTATCTCGCATCCTTCTCGTTTATTATCACATTAGACAAATTTTTGATGAGCTGATAATAATAATAATAATAATTTGAATAATGGCCTAATAAATACCGGTACTTTTCTCATTGATATCTACATACATTGTAAGCGACAGGTTTCTGCAACACAATTGTATTGAGGATGAAAAACTTCTTTTGGAATGTACCTTATACGCCTCGATGAGAACGAATCTTTGTTTTTTATACCATCCAAGATAATATAGTATCTTAACTATTTTTTTCTTTTGTTAGACTCGCCCGATTCCATGTCAACAGATGTGGCATTTTATATAAAATATGTCTTCCAAAACGAGATTCAGTTTCTTAATTAGAGGCTTATTTAAAGTGTTACTATTATTGTATTATAATGGGTATTAGACCTATGTACCCTATGTGAAATAATGTTCTTTTATTCCGTTGTTTTGTCAACGTACTCAGCTCATAATGGGCGCACAACTATAAAAATTCTTTCATTCATTCAAGTCTCCGGGACCAAACAGGGAAAAAAACACAAGAAAAACCCAGCCAAGGTTACAAACAAGAGCTGCACGTCTCACGCCGACCATAACAGATTACAACACAAAACCTTGGGACAACAAGCCATATAGTTGTTATTGTACGATATTTTAATTCATCAATTCATCTGCCAAAGTCCTCTGAGCAGCGATGCGTGGTGCGGCTCTCTTCGGGGGGGTTAGCTTTGCAGGGTCAAAGTTCACAGTGTTACGGCGTACAAATGTCGAATTCCAATTTCCAGAAACTGCGGGGGGACTCTTATTTCTTGATACCTTGTTTATATTGATATGTAATTAATGCAGAGATGACAACTGAACGTGTTATAAGCCCCACTGCTTCCAGCCAGGGAAATAAGGACATGTTTGTTCTAGGCCAAGCGTTCAGAATACCGGTAGGCGGTACACAATTTTTCAGAGACAAGAGATCAACATAATTTACTTTCCGCAAACGTCGCCATCTCAAACACCGATGCCGAAAAACGGCCGGGCTGTCTGTATAGGTAACGTAAACTGCTTCTTGTCGGCTAAAAGAATTGCGTACGCGAAAGAAACATACTTTCGCGAAAGAAACATACTTTCGCGAAAGAAACATACTTTCGCGAAAGTAACTTGCTCTTGCGAAAGTACATTGCCGAACCTTGCGCGCACGCATAGCTTTCGCCATTCTTTCGCGTACCGTACGCGTACAGTACGTGACCGATGGGGATGTTAGTTGCTGGTCGTACTGTACATGTACCATGAATAAAGAAACACCTTTCTGACATAAAAAGTGTTATCTAATATAAATTGGAAAGTGAAAGTTATAACATTGTGCATATGAATGACAACTTATAACTAGAAAAATAATTATTGTTTCTGTATGAATCTATTTGCCCTTGGTGTATCTGTTTGAATCTGTTCTCCAATGTTCCAGTTAAAATAGGCTACATGTGTGAAAGAAACATGTTCCACAAGTTCAAACGTGTATGTATTACATGTATACTCACCAAAAAGTCGTATCGCTGCTCTGCTCGTGCCATACACATTGCTCCCTTCGCAGTAATATATGGTGTAGTCATTAGCTTGAACATTGAGAATTTGGAGGGTATACCAAACTTCACCGATCTGCAGACCCGCCCCATGAGTACGTAACTGATTCAGGCGATACTTTTCATTGTTCGACAGTTTAACCTCTCCTCTGGGTGTCACCATGTACCACTTCAAGTTGGGCGCTGGCAAACCTGTAATAAAATAAAAGTTTGCCATCGACAATGAGCAAAAATAAGCAGAGGGATGATGAAGAGAACTAGGAAAACCAGATATCCTATGAAGGTTAATCACCAGTCTGAGTTATTAAGGCCACCCCTGGCGGGGAGGGGCTTTTATTGGAATTGGGTTAACCTATGGTCCAGTCACGCTTGGTTTCCAGAAATCTCTGAGAGAACAAAGCAGAATTCAGTGTTGAAATTCTTGTGTAAAATGTAGAGACAATTTGATCTACTCTGGGATTATACATATAACACAGGAAGGAAGCAATCAGAGATTGCTCAATTGTATGCCCCCCCGTTCCACTTTAATCCGACACTGCCCGCCATTGTTCTGCATTTCTTTATTGGTTGATGGAGGCCTAATTTATAAAAATTCTGTCTCAGTCACTTTTTTGCCATGCCTCATATAATACATATTCCAAGTATTAAGCAACAAGTGATACTACGATGCTTCGATGCAAGATGGTCGCCAGGGCTTTCGCCAAATCCGAAAATGTGACCTGGTTATAAGACCTATATTCACTGGGAGTATATTGTGGTGAAATTATGAAGCGATCAGTGAACTTTGAATTTTGCACCCAATTCACTGTTTTTGGGGCAATTTCATACTTCAGGACCTATGTTGTCTGCTTTGGAATGTAGAATAACATATAATATAGCCATTTTCCTGGTTCAAATCGGTTATGGACTGAGATCCAGCTTGGACAAATAAATATATCCCATTCACTTAGGTTTAAACAAAGGGCCATAACTCTTGAAAATATAACCGAAAACAGAGTAACTTCACGCTGCACACCTATGGGTCACTGACCACATGTCATGCAAATTTCATACTTGTTCAAATCCCAATTCACGAAGATTTGAAGAAAAAAGGGCCATAACTCTTGAAAATATAGGCGAAATGTGAAGAAACTTCACGCTGCACAACTACAGGGCACTGACCATATATCCTGCAATTTTCATAATTGTCTATACAATATTAACCGAGATCCAGCCCGGACAAGTTCCAATTCACAAAGATTTGAAGAAAAAAGGGCCATAACTCTTGAAAATATATGCGAAATGCGGAGAAACTTCACGCTGCACAACCACAGGGCACTGACCACACATCCTGCAAATTTCATAATTGTCCATACAATATTAATCGAGATCCAGCCCGGACAAGTCCCAATTCATGGAGAATTCAGGAACAAAGGGCTATAACTCTTGAAAATATGAACGAAACGTGGAGAAACTTTACCCTGCACAACTGTGGGTCACTAACCACATATCATGCAAATTTCATACTTGTCCATACAATATTAACCAAGATACAGCCCGGACAAGTCCCATTCACAGAGATTTCAGAAAAAGGGCCATAACTCTTGAAAATTATACCGCAACTCGGAAAAAACTCTACGCTGCACAACTACGAGCCACTGGCCACATTCTATGCAAGTTTCAATCCTGTCCATCAAATATTAACCGAGATATTGCCCGGACAAGATATTCGGACGGACAGACGGACGAACGGACGGACAAAGCGATCGCTATATGCTTCCCCTCTAGTTAGGGGGGGGGGGCATAATGAGAAAGTAGAATCACTGACAAATCAATAGTGTTAACCCTTTCACCGATTATTTCCCCTGACAAAAGTGACCTGCTGACGATCAATTCCCTGAGAACTGTTAAAATTTGTATATGTTGTCTTTGGAATGTTAGAAAACGTGTTTGCGTCTGAGATTTGTAGAAAAACATAGGGACCCCGTCTCCACAATGAACACTCCGGTGTTATTTGCTCCAGTTTTATAGCAAAATAAATAAAATAGCATACAAAATTAGGTTTTACTTCAAGAGAATGCACTTTCCCCGGCTTTCTCGACTTGAAAATGTCAAACTTCAACCATGTCAACGGAGAAATCGTCTTTTTTCGATCGCATTTGACAGTGTTTATCTCGAGTTGTACTCGGCCATTTGCAATGTTTGACCTCTCATTGGAAAGTGTGGGCTTTCCCCTTTCTGTACATAACATGACCTCGGACGGATGGCAAAAATAAAACGGAGGATACGATTGGATTGAAAATGATGTAATTCCATTTTTCCAGCCACTGTCTACGCGCTTCTTATCTGTTGGCGGATGGAGGTCACGTGGGCGAAATTACGCATACCGATTGGCTCGTCGTCCGAAGGCGGCAACCATCTTGGGCGAAATAGAAAGTTGGTTGTCAAACTTTGTGGATCAAGACTCGTAAAAATATGGAAATAAACTTTGCCGGTTGTAGAAAAGAAACGCATTTTTCGCTCCGATTTTTTTTGTTCAACATCTAATTTTGCTTTATTTCTTTTGCGGAACAAACAAACAATTTCGAGAATCAAATTGATCAAGGTTTCGACTTTCCAGAAGTATAAAGTGTTTGATAGGTTTCCGTTAAAACGAATGCAAAAAAATAAAAGTGCTGTACCCATCGTGATGGCCAACAGGTTCAAAGCTAACCCGGTCAACCGGGGATGGTCGTACGGGTGGCACTCTCGTTATCCCCGTACACCGGGTTTAATCGGTGAAAGGGTTAAGTTTGAGTACATCAGTAATTTTGTAGTTAGCCAAAACGGCTGTATCATCACTACATCACTAATGACGAGGTGCATGGTGACATACATGTGACGAGATATCCACAGATTGGTCAGAGATTATTACCCCCCCCCCCCCAAAAAGGGTGAGCAAATGGTCATCCAACTCCCCTATTGGTTAAAGAGCATCAACACCACTGGGTAAGGTAGCGATTGTGTAATTTAATTATTCCTCACATACCTTTGATTCGGCACTCTAACAGAGCAGTGAAGCGTCTGTTCTGAGCCTGCCCAAGACTATCCACCACCGCTACTGCCTCAGGTTTGAAGTAAACGTAAAGCCTTGCATCGTGACCATCAGGGGGCACCACACTGTTATCTGCCACACATGTGTATGTGCCCCGGTCATCTTTCTTTATATTTCTTATCGTGTAGTTGTGTCCCTTGAAAAACAAATTTTATAATGCATATAATACATGTACAAGATGACTCATATTTGTTGTTCATCAGCTCTGTATGCAGGTAGCCACTCCGGAGTTCTATCAGTCTCTCATCTCTGATTAACTGAAGGCTCACAGAAAGTGCAAAAATCTGAAATTAATCTATTTTATATGTACTTAGAGAAATATTCACTTAAACAATCCATTTCAAGTACTCAATGAAGAATCACTGAAGGGTTCCGCTATATTTGTAAATAAAAGTGTATCTGTATTTGGCAGTGACATAATGTGTGTTTGACTGTGTGGCAATAAGTAGAACTTTGCCATAAGGATCAGATCACAATCCCTGAACGGAGATGCCATTTCCCTGGATGAACTAGGGTTATAGCTGACCGTGGCACGCTGGCAGTGAGTTTGTGAGGCCAAATTGAAACTGTTCTCTCACCTTGTGTCTAAGTCGGCCATCTGGTAGTGCAAGCCCATCAGATCTGATCCATGTGATATTGGGGGTGGGATTTCCGGTGGCATTGCAAGTAAGAGTGACATCCTGTCCCTGTTGTCTCTCGATAGTGTTGGAGGTCTGGGACACCACAATGGTTGGCGGTACTGAAATTTTAAAATATCAAATTTAGAACGAGATCTTGGTAATTAACAGTTACAGTCAAAGGTATTTGACAATACATACATGTACATACATGCACTTTAACCTGTTAGACAGTTACTTATCTCAACGGTCACAGTGTGTAACTAGAGCCTATAGGCTTTGGGATGTAATCTACTACTGAATCTGGTAGTGGATTTACCATAGCGAATTTGGGGTAAATGAATACGGATGGATTTCGGTTTACTAATTCAGAACAGGCTTCACCCATCCAGCTGGAATGTAATAATGCAGCGAGAATAATAAGAACAATACCAATAATAAGAGGTTTGCACGCCTCTGGCTTGCAACCCTAATAATCCCCCCTAATAAATGAATTTAGAGCTTCAAAAAACACTTTTTCTTGGTCAACAACACGTGGGAAACACGTTTCTGGCCTTAGTTTTCGCCCTAGACGGCTCCTTCATCGAAATCAAAATGTTAGTACATTGAAATAGGTACAGAAAACGGTCCCTAGAGTCCAAACTAGGACTTGATTGGAGAAAGTTGAGCTTGGAAATTAGTCGCCCGGAGATAGCGCTTCTCACAGTGTGCTTTTGTTATGTATAGTTTCAGCCATAAGCTCAGACCTACTCATGTATCACGTTCTACCATACCTCTGAAACTAATTATGCGTTCATGCTGAAATTTCACAGTCATCATAGCAGTTATACAGCGAGTATGTATGCCAAATTTCAGAATGATCCGACTCGTCGTTCGTGTAATATTACACAAATGTACTTCTCAAATTAGGTGATTTTCGGCATGTTTACCTCTTTATTTTGCATCCTAATTCATTCCATAATAGAGGCTTGTTGTGCATGCTGTCACCCAAAGATTCTTGTAATCCGTCAAATATGGGCCGTAAATCATCCAAAGACGCTGAATTGTAGCAACCTAAGAATACTGTTACATCTTCAACAGAACTTGGCAATCTCTGTTTTATTGCAGTTCAGCGCTCAAGGCGAGACTTGACACTGATTGGTCAATAAGTCGAATAACAACAGCAACACGTGCCCTTTTGTTATGGCGGAATTAATACACAGGGCGCTTCTGTTGCTCTGACTGTCGTGTGACTGTGTTTGATAAAAAGTGAATTTCCCTTGAAATATAGGTTTTCAAGTTGTTTTATTGACCAATCAGCGTCAAGCGTGGCCTAATCTACGCCCGGTGATTCTGGGACCACATGCAAATGCAGGGGCAAAGTTTCGTGAAATCAGGGTCATTGACTAATAAATGCCCAGTCCAGGGTAAAAAAAAAAAAAAAAAAACAGTAAAAAAAAAAAGAATCAGTCAAATGTTGACCTGCCTAACATTTTCGAATTCCATTCCAGTTTTCCATAAATTGCAACAAAATCCGTCATTTTCCTGTTTGGTTCTACACAAGTGGGGCTTTACGGCAGTTGTCGTAAAATGCAAGCAGACAAATGAGGGCTGACCTAATCTCAGACATGACCATAATAACATTGCATTACAGACAACTCAAAGGTTGGTAATTCTCATATCAGTCAAGGCAGATAATACAGCAAAAAAAAAGTGTGAGGTGATCAGAAACAAGTTTTTTTTGGCCTAATTACAGAATTCAACTGACCATACACTACGTATCTTGACTAATCAGACAGAAGGATCAGATCAGATACCATACCAGTACATGTATATTTAGCAAAGCAATGTACCATACATATGCTAATTAATGTAACAAGTAAGAGACAGTCTTTTGTATTAACCATTAGATTACCCTGATAACCAAATTGCAAAACTTTTCTAAACAACGATTTTACACCCTGGAAACTCACAGAGTCTTATTAAACCTGCCTTCCTGGTGCCGAGGGTGATATAATGTAGGGTACATGTATATTCAAAGGCGGCGACTTTGATTGGAGATGGGTATTAGTGTCATTTAAAGGTTCATAAAGGATAGACCCACCAGGTATGTAGTATGTCTATAATGATTTCTTTATTTCCTTTATTTCAATGAAATATTGTCATGGTTTCCTGGTAATACAATATGATTGAACCATCTCAGAGCAGGGGCGTTGGAAGCAAATTGGAAGTGGTACGGCCTTATGAGACGGGGGGGGGGGACTACTATAATAGCACTTCAGAAGAGTGTTGAGAGACAGCCTGGACCCCGGAAGCTCCTGGGGTCTAGATCCCCGGAGACGCGTCGAGATCGATTTCTGGTGAATAAAATCACTCTACAATGAAGTGTATTTTTAGTTCTTACGTAATCCTTTTACCATGAAAACGCAATCGATGGTGGTTTTCTGCGATGCTGAATTAGAAAAATATATGTAAAGTAAAGTAAGCTAGACATATTCGTAGCCGATATAATTATTATAGGCAGTGGAGTGTTAATTCATTGCACAAGTTTTAGTTTTTTGTGCCAAATTGGTACGGTACCTGCCGTACTGCTTCCGACGCCCTTGCAGAGGAGTTAAGTGCTACATATTACTTGTTTTGCCCCTGAAGAAAAACCAGTCCAGTCACCACTTCAAAAATTTGAGATCAATGAGGACGGCATATTTGTCAGTCAAATTTCACTGGTCAATAAAAATGCACACAACTAAAGAAAGTCCCCTTCGTTTCTGTTCGATCCAGAATACTGAATACTTCAACGTAGACTATTTTGAATATTTCGACCACTGATACACATTAATATTGACAGCTAGACCATCACGCAGAGTTAAACAGGCTAACATTATATATGTTTTGTTACAAGTAGTTTTCCCTGTTCCTCACCCTCTCTGTTGCCACCGTGATATGGCAGAACATTTTTTGAAAATGAAGTTAATTCCTATAAATTCACTCACTCACTCTTTTTTTCAGCAACTTCAAAATAGGCTACATCAATAATTCAATCACAGAAAGTGAACTTTTCCACCAATAAATCAAGGGGTGATCAAATTTATTGGAACCTAAAGTTGACAAAATGGTCCCAAATCATGCAAATAATTCTTTCTTTATAGTAATTTTACTGAGTTTAGAGGGGAATCAAAGTTATTAGAACAACTGATTCAATTTTGTCCACACAAATGGGGGTGATTGAATTCTAATAGGGTGGTTGAATTATTAGAGGAATTACCGTACTGGTGGTGGGTTAAAAACCCTGCATGAACAGCCCTCAATTAACCACGGCAAACGGTAAAATCACTAAGCGACGGTACTTTTTTGCCGTTGGTCGCAACGTGATGTTGTTGTTGTTGTCAATAAAAAAAATTGGGTCGATGGTAAAATACGTCTTCTTGGACTGCCTATTCTTACGAATATATTTGGTTTTAATAAAGAGACAGCTTCTGATGTGTTTGTCTGCTTGCATTATTGGGAGACAACGATGTCTGTCGCTCTCCAGCATGGAAGGTTATTCTTCCGCTGGCAATTGTTCATCGTCGCAATAATATAACACAGGCGATCGCATATGCGGAGAGTGCTCTGCGGAATGACGAGGGTTACGATGAAGGGCAATTCACATAAAGGTAGCAATATGTATTATTGTATTATGAATAGCATGGTAACCTGAAATACATGTAGTGAACTGAGTAGTAGTTTTGAATCAATTAATTACCACTAAATATCTTATATACCCCATGTTTTCATACATTACACAGAAGATAATGTGCCAGATATTTATAGTATCGTACTCCACGTAAACCCCTGCTATTGCCATTCTCCTGCGCAGTGGTATTTCTGAAAGTCTGAATCTAACGTCAAAAGGATAGCACGTGGACAACTGCAAGTTCAGCTTATCAGTGGCCCAAATACTTGGGTGGAAGGGGGCAACAGGTTGTGGAAGATATCTTTCAACAAGACATTGCTTCTCTCGGGATCTTCTGCTCGAATAAACGACACTCTTTATACTTTCTACATTAATGAAACATTATTACGCTTTCAGTGCAATGCATATCTATTTCATTGAAGAATCAGACCCCAGTTTTAGAAAAAAAACTTTCGCCACAAACACACCCTGTCTCCCTGCTGATCTCACTATTTTAGACTGACTTGCAGCCTGTCTGGACATAGAACTGTGCCCCTGACCCGTCCATAGAAATCTACAGAGTGTAGCTTAATTCAGCATTGAAAGGGGAGAGACTGTATTGTAATCAGCGTACACGACTGAGGGGCTACAAACTAAGCTGTGATCTCGGGAGAGCAAAACAAACCCACTGGAAAACGAGGCGCTCGATTTTGGCACCATTGCACAAAATTAACATGTCTAGCAACACGGTTTGTCAAGACTAATTTGATGAAAACATTACAAACAAGAGAGGGAGATTAAGTTAGTGGTTAAAATAATGCACTATATAGCGTTTCTACTGAACTAAGACGCCGCCTGAAAAAAAGAATAGGTTCGCAGCATTGGTGAAGTCAAATCACTCGAGGACAACCTCCCTGCCGCCTTACGCGCGAACTTACACACTGAAACAAGTAAAACGCTATAAGACAACATTTTAAGATGTACTCGTGTATTGTAACATACATATTATCAAATTAACAAACCCAAGACTGAAAAATAATATCACGAAAAACATGAAATATAGTCGCTATCAAGGATGAGCTCAAGAACTCTTTCTTAAGGATGTGTACGTTGGTCGGACGGCGGAAGGTTATCTTTAAACTTTTGCTGGGGGAAATTCATGCCTTTATAATGTATCTACTACCGTAGATGACATAAAAATAGGCCCAAAGTTTAGCTGCTGGGACAGTATTTTTAAGGGTGTACCACAAGGCTCAGTTTTGGGACCTTTACTTTTTAACATTTTCATAAACGATATTTTTAATTGTATAACTGATTGTGATCTATATAATTACGCAGATGACAACACCTTGTCCAGTGCTTCTGACGAGTTGGAAACTTTGATAAAAAGTTTAGTTGAAAATTGTTCCAAACTCCTCGACTGGTTTTCTTACAATGGTTTTGAGGCACATCCTGAAAAATTTCAAGCCATTGGAATTGGTACAAAAACTAGTACAGCATTGAACTCTCTCACCATAACTGATATAAACATTACATGTGAAGACTCTGTCAAAGTGTTGGGCGTCACTTTAGATTCTAGACTGAACTTTGATGAACATATATCAAACCTATGTAAGAAAGCTTCACGTCAGATAAATGTTCTAAAGAGATTATCCCACGTTCTCAATACAAAATGTAAACTTGTCATTTTCCATGCTTTTGTATCTTCTAACTTCAGCTATTGTCCGTTAGTATGGCATTTTTGTAGTAAGGCCAATACTCGGAAAGTAGAAAAAGTTCAGGAAAGAGCCTTAAGATTTGTATTCAATGATTTTGTGAACAACTATGAAAGTCTTTTAAAAAAAGCTAATAGCGTAAGGCTATCAAAGAGTAGGCAGCGATGTATGGCTCTAGAGGTGTTCAAGATATTGAACGATACATCACCAGAAATGTTACGAAATCTTGTTAAAATTAAGACCTCTCCTTACCAAATGCGATATGAAAATCTTTTAGAAATACCATGTGTGCGCACAGAGAGCTACGGTAAAAAGTCGTTTCGCTATTCCGCAACTAAGGTTTGGAATAGTTTACCAAACCACACTCGTGCAAGCACGAGGTATGGAGAGTTTAAAAATCAGTTACGTTTATGGAGCGGGACACATTGTAGTTGTTCCTCTTGTTATAGTGCTTCAGTTTAAAATATTGAATTTTTACAAGGACAAACTCTAGTCTGTGTCACACCACTGATAGTGCCAATTTAGTGTATGATCAATATCTTAATATTATTTTGTATTTGTAAATTATTTTAATATGTTTCTTTAGTTATGAGAATTCTTTGTTTTAAAACAGTCGGCATGAATAGCCTCCATGGGCTAATGTTATATGTTTGTAAACCCGACTCTAAATAAAGCTTATCTTATCTTATCTTATCTTATCTTACATGACAAGAAATACAAATTATTCTGTCATTCCTTGTTCACAGCATTATTTCTCAACAATGCAAGAAAAAGCAAAGTATTGTTCCTGGTCATCTTGTCTCCTCTGAACAAGTGAAAAATGACTACATTGCAATCAAAACCTGCGGCTGTGGAGGTACATGTATAGGGGTGGTTAAGTGATATTCTGAAATGGTACCTTGATAACTATGTCGCAACTACATCTACGATAATTTGTTTTTTGAGGTGGCCTTTACTGCAGATGGCGATTCCACCAATTGTGAGACTAAGACATGGAAATTTTATATGTCTGGTAGCAAGTTGTCTTTGTGAATTTATTTCACATGGGTGTTTATACTACATGTATCTGATGCAAAGAGAAATTTCAGAAGTGAATTCATGGGAATTGATGTTAGAACTGCAAAGTTTGGGCAAAATTAAGACTGGGATTTTGTAATTTTGCCTAGATATATCACAATTTGGTGAAAATGGATTTTCTGTTCAAGAAAGATAATCATTATTAGTATATTCTAACTATTTGTCTTACATGTAGTTTAAACATTTCCTTCAGTATTTTTTCTTGTTCATCAATACAAACCGGTCGTCGTGATTTTATATTTGCAATACATTCACAAAACTTGGTACATGTATATGGAACTAAAAAATGTCATTAAAAACAAAACACAACAGCAAATGAAATAGAAATAGTTGACAAAAATCTAAATAATTTATGACCTGTATTCCCTCGAACATCGTTTGCATACAGCTTTTGTGGAAGGTTCAATTCTGCCTTTTTCTCAGCCAACATATATGCGAAAGGTATGGCGAAAGGTACTGGCGAAGCATTCGCGAACAATTCGCTACATCTTTCGGTTACGGTAAGTTCCCTAAGTATTCGCGACCGGAAGTGAATATCGCAGTCGTGAAAAACTGACCACTTCCGAAAACTTTGTGCAGGTCAGTTCAGGAAAACTGACGTTTTCGTAAATTTAGAGTCCCCATATTGACGGAGCTTCTCGACTTTGGGGCACCCTGCGAACAGGCAGGTTACCGTGACGAGAAGAGCGGCATGTTATGCCCGTTTCACGAGTGTAGGAATGGGCTGCCATACCGTCCGGACGGCCCAGTTGGTAACAGTTCGTTTGGTTACGTTGGTAACAGTTCGTTTGGTTACTAGTCCCCAACTTCTAAAATGTCTATCAATAAAAAAAACTGATTATTCGTACAACATTACATTGTTTGCTAATTGGAATGTTTTATCCACTGCTTTGTTGTGTTATCAATCGTGAACGCGTAACCCCCATATGTTCCCCAAAGTAATAATTGAATCAAGCCTTTGTGTCTATTAATAGCCTGTATATCTCCGCTTGCATGGGGCCTAACAAGGGGGCGTATGCACACTGCGTAACTGTACCTCTCTTCATAAAATAACCTTGTTTAATTGAAATGAATATCTTCCAACATTTATCCGATGATTATGTAAAACGGCTAAAATATTTAATTTTATATGCAAATATTGTGGGATTTACCTGAAGTATCAATAAAAAAAAACTCCAATGTCATGTAAGTCGAGGGAGCCAGTATTTCATTTCTTCAGACTTGCTAGAAGTCTCCTGTACATTTTTTACTTCAGTACGGAAGCAGCTGGTATTTCATTTGAGCTATCGGGAGATGTCTTGCTGGTCAACCTGAATATCCCCATTGAACCTCTTTGTGCACACAATCTATGGTAAATCTACTAGTCGCTGTGAAAATTGTTTGGGTAATTGGAACAAATGTATTGCTTTGTTTCATTTCAGCAACAAAGTAATGAATGAAAATGAAATGAACAGAAAACTGTTATTTTCTTTTAGACGGACACTTCATTAAATCATTGCAGTGAATATGACCAATAATTATATGTAAACCAGTCAGAATCTTTAATTTGTACACAAGATTAGCACAATCAAAAACAATAAATCGGATGATCGCAGGTTTGAAGTGAGACCGGCCAGTCTGTCACGGGTTATACAATCGATCTGCATATGCAAACTGATCCAACACGGCCTTGTTGGCACATAATAAACCATTTGGGCTGAAACTGGCTCTAGCTAATTTGAATAATAATAGTTTTCTCTGGACTCTGATGATTCGTGTAGTCTTAAATGTCTCCATTCCAGGCAGGATCAAAGCACTTCCTCTCTTGAACTCAGTACTTTTGGCCTTTTGCCAAAACCGGGCTGCAATATTGGACACATTTACATATCAATGGACAAGTCCTGCATATGGGGTGAAAAAAGGGGTTTATCTCTGCTTGGCATCACGAACTGCATGGGAATTTGCCAGCTAAAAGAGGTTCATATGGGGACGTTCTGAAGAGTAAAAGTCGCTGATAATCCCACCTGGCTCATTCTTTCAATCTTTCCATGGATGTCAGCAAATCATTTTATCACAGCTGTGTAAACACCAATATTTTCAAAACCCTTTAAGTAAACTGCGTATTAACCTCGAGTCCTTGCTATAATTGCTTTCAAATAAGAGATGTATCCATTTTTATTGGGAATGGATATGGGAGCTATGCTAAGTCCCGTCATCGAATTTTGATGAAAAAAAAGGATGTTCACTTTCGTATATTCATTTTCTGACGCTGTCGTGGGGATTGGTTTCGTAAAACCCTCGAAAATATATTTAGGATTCTCTTCTTTAGGATATAACAAGCTGAAAATATTGTAAATAGGTTTGAAACAGAGTAAAACGGATATTGAGCGGCGCTTTATAGGAGATTGTTCATAACCGGGTTGGTATTTCATAATAGGGTTGGTATTTCATAATATCCCACGCCTCTGTCTAATTTGAACGCTCGAATAAGAACGTTCTTTTTCTGACGGGATAGTGTTCATTTTCCGACTGCCTGAAAAAGAACGAATACGGGTTCATTTTCTGACGCATTCTTTCAGTTTGAACGTGAAAACTTTTGACACGCTCTCGAACTCGTTGATGCGGATGTTTTTCCCATCCCACAACTACATAAGCCCACAATATTATCAATCTCGTGACCACATAAATGTGGGACTTCCGAATAGTTAGGACCGCGGTTTTTCACGAATGGGCCATTTTCGATTACTTAGGGAACAGTGTCACGTGACCTGGCGAAAAATACCCGTTTTCGAATTTACTTAGGGTCGCGAATACTTAGGGAACTTACCGTATACTTTGCGAATTTGACCAGCTTAATTCTTGGGTGTACTGTACCCGCGGTGCACATGTAGGTAATTACAAAAATATTTTGACAAATACCATGAGGTGTACTTAAGGTGTATACACCTTGAAAAAGAAAATGAGGTGTACACCTCTGGTACACCTCAACTTGAAGTGTACACCTCAAGTCTGTTCAAGGGGAACCTCAGCTGGACTGGAGAAAACTATGTTGCGTACAAATTCGCATACGTATTTGAACATGTATGACAATTTGACCAAGAAACAAACAAATTGAATCTGATGTAGCGATTGGAATATTAAAACATTACATGTGAACACAGATATGTCAATTTACTGTGAATACCAGGTAATCCAGGCACTGCAAAATACAAACACTGCCCTGAATCTATGTGGCAAACATAAATTTAGCATGCCTTATTGTAGGTCTTACTATAATTCCATTAGGCTGTATACATGTATTACTGTAGATTTGTTTGCCAAGATTTAGTATGTGGCATGTATAAGCTGTGCAATTCAGTTTTATCTGTTGCCACAAGGTCTCCTGGCACGAGCTTGAACCACCACACCAGTTTGCCCTGCACTTTCACAGGCACATAACACCAGGCTTTTTTTTTTTATCAAAATGGATGAAATTTGATCACAGGATTCACAGATTTTTTTGGATGAGTTGACCGTCTAAAATTTGTGCGTCATGCACGTAACGTAACGCTGTGTTTGATGCTGCTTATATCTCCTGTTTATCATAGATGATTAACTTTAACAACTTATACTATTAGACTTCACCAAACAGCAAAGGCAGCATTCAGGCCTGTAACCAAGCGGGGTTTTTTCCAGGTTCGGGTGAACCCCACTTTTGGAAATATTGTATATTTTTCTCATATAAATGCCCTTTTTAAACTGAAGCGAACCAACTATTTGCCCCTTTCCCCATACAGCGAACCCCTGATGTGCCCTTTTGGAGTGCAGGCGAAGCACCCCTCAGTAAATCCCGACTACAGCCCTGGCATTTACAGTACAGGCAACAGTGGAGAAATGGCTGCCTGAAAGCTATCGAAAATTTCCTCTGTCACGCACATAACGCCAGAATCGCCCAGATACATGTATTACAAATCATCTTTTTTCACAGCATTTCAGATTTTTCTCTAAGTATGTATTTTTTTCTTGGAAAATCAAGATGTTAAGGTTGACTAGGGAGATGTTATTTAAGGTCACACGCATGCATTTTTAAGAGTTGTACTCGTTTTTGTTTACTGTGCAAACTAATAACCTTATAAAGATATAAGGAATTCATGTTGATGTACAATGTAACATTTAAGATCAAATCCAATCTTCTGAGGGTAACCTTAATGTTTGCATCATGTTTTCTTTCCTATGGTCAACTTTTTGTGAAATTTCCTTCCACAAACATTTTGTCATGTTTGTGGTTAAATGATGTACATGTATATGTAATTCATAACCTAACTCGGTTCTATTTTTTTTAGAACATCTGTAAGTTGGTCACGTGAATGGTCAAGACAAAACAAAGGAAACAAATTTGTGTTTCCCATTCATGTTATTCAGGAGAAAAAAACTGAATTGAAGTCTTCATGCTAAAGGGTTTATGATGGCAGGCCATGGAACACAGAACTGAAAGATGGGTTCTTTTCAAATTTCAAATCCGCAGGCCTGAGAGTAGGCTATATTGTTGAGAAATAACAAAATGATTGGTCAACTTTCAAATTTCAGCTAGAAGCGCCATAGACTGCTGGTGTCAAGGAAAGTCATGTTCAACTTCGAAACCACACTACTCAGTAAACTGCGCTGTCCAATAACATACATCCAGGGCTTGAATAAAACCACTAGCCAGCTGGATTACACATGTAGCAACTTGAATTCTAGTCACGCCACAGTTTCTATCACAGATTCGACCCCCCCCCCCCCCCCCCAACACACACATGCATGACAACACAAAATAAACATGAAAGATAATAATTTCAACATTTTGCATCTAGACCCAACATTTATCAAAGCTGAGTAACCACCACGTCCTTTTCTGTATCAGGTTTTCCCACAACTGACCTGAATCTAGAACAAAATTTTAGATCACAGATGATAAAGGTTTATTTCGGTGGATTGGAACTTGTATAATTTTTCCTTTTGGAAGCATGCAAGTTTTACTTGTCAGAATGAGTAGTGAATGAGAAAATCTACTTGTCCTTCAGCAATTTCACTACATGTAGCCTTGGGCCGCTAGCAGATTTTGCTAAGTTCATGCCCTGATATCCACTTTCCCTGTCCAAATTATTTGAAAGTCTGATGATTTCGGTTCTATATTTTGATCAAGAATTTACATAGGTTAATAATTACCTTGCACGGTCAGATTTCCATAACTCCGTGGCCACTGATTTTTTGGTTTCCCCTGTATGTGGATTACACACAGGTATCTCCCACTGTCAAACTCTCGAAGACGATTCACCACCAGGGTATATGTGGTCTTGTCGTTTTGCCGTATATTCCTTATCATCTCATATTTATACTTTCCCTGTTGTTCAGTGTTCAGGGCCATAATTCTGGTGTTGCTAGAAATTATAGCATAATTGATATTATCGGCCAGTGGTTGCACCCATTCAACCTGTAAATGAAGAGGAAATGAACCACTTAAAACAACAATATAAGCTTACATTTACATGTTATCCCAGGAAAGTAAAATATGTGATCATAATTCATACAATAATGTAATGGATATTTTTGGTACAAAGGCAAAGTCTGTAAAACAAGCAAAGCCTTGATTTTCATGTACCGGTATCAGGTTTCCGACACTTAAAGATCTATGTACCTCTAAATCCAATATACCAGCATCCATTTGGAAACCCATAAAAAAGTATCAGAAAAGAAAAGACGAGAGATCCTGAAGGATCTTGGCGCCCACGATTGTCCGATAATTGTAAGCTAATGACAAGAGGAACTTTTTGTCCATTGTTACTAAGAACAAACGATTGATTTGTAATTTTGTTTGCAGAATTTTGAATTTGAGCAAAAAAGATCGAAAAAGGGACACTAGAAAACACCAAGATATTATCTTTATAAGTTTCAGGAGTTTCAAGATTTCTAGAAACTGTACTTGATGTCGGTTGTTATAGTACAAGTAAAATGAGCAAAGTTAGTCTGAAAGTGAATGTCCAGAGGATCCTTCGTCATCATTTTGTATTTGTATTTTTTTTGCACGTGTCATCATTGGGTACTGGAAGCGAAGAGAAATCTCTTTGACACTTTGTCATGAGCTATGAAAGATATGTACCTAAGATTTTATAATTAGGAACGAATGCTAAATCTGTTCTGTTTACTGGGCTAGTTTGAAATATATCTCTTTTAAGATACCATGCTCGAAAATAGTAAGATGGTACACAACTTAATACTGAAGGGATCCGGTCCGTGCAGTAATGTTGAAACTTTGAGGGAGTGAATCCTGATTATCTCCCTTGGATCGAAACACGCAGTAGTCTACAGTTGTAGGGTTGTGACGTTGCATCACAAGAGTGACATTACTTCGTGTAGCCAACCCGTCGGCAGACGAAACGATGGGGCAGTTCACTTGCAACGACATGAACTAAAGTAAACTGATTTAAAATTTGAAGAAATACATTTTAATTCGGAATCATTTGAACTCCTTGATATAGAAGGTGAAGGTATGGATATTCCGTATATGCCCCACCGTTTGATCCGTAGACTCTTGTGATGCAACGTCACAACTCTGTGTACCAAATTTCAGAAAGATCCATGAAGTACTTCCTGAGAATTCACAATAACCATGTTTTAAGGGAAAATCCAGGATGGCTGCGTGGCGACCATATTGGATTTTGGAATCCGACCAAAAACGTAACTTGCACAACTGGACCATAAAGGAAACCTGTTTACCAAATTTGACAAAGATCCATGCAGTAGTTCCTGGGAATTCACGATAACAAAATTTTATGGGGAAATTCAAAATGGCCATGTGGCGACCATATTGCATTTTCGAATCGGACAATAACTTGCACAACATGGACCACAAGGCGAACCTATGTACCAAATTTGAGAGAGATCCATGCAATAATTTCCTGAGATTTCACGATAACAAAGTTTCATGGGGAAATTCAAGATGCAGCCATATTGTATTTTTGAAATGGACAACTAGATCCCAAGGGGAACCTGTGTACCAAATTTGAGAAAGATCCATGCAGTACTTTCTGACCAATCACAATAACAAAGTTTCACGGGGATATTCCAAGATAGCCACATTGGATTTTCGAATCAGACCACAAAAGGTATCTTGCACAAATAGAACCCAAGGGGAACCTGTGTACCAAATATCAGAAAAATCCATGCAGTAGCAGTCCTTGTCTTTTGTAAAAAGATGGCGAGCTATAAAAAGTGTACCTAAATTAACCGAGAGCTGATA
Source organism: Hanleya hanleyi (assembly GCA_036873755.1). Lineage (NCBI taxonomy): Eukaryota > Metazoa > Mollusca > Polyplacophora > Lepidopleurida > Hanleyidae > Hanleya > Hanleya hanleyi. The sequence goes on from JAVTVY010011280.1 coordinate 30,477, forward strand.
GGAGAGCTGAAAATCGCTCTCCCAAATTTCGTGAGGGGAGTGATTTTGTTTCAATTTTTTAACCTACCATATTATATTTCAGATTGAATAAGTCCATTTATTTTCAAACGAAAAATTAATGAAAATAAATTATTCTATTTCAGTTTAAATAAGTGATATCAAAAGTGATGAAGAATTTCAACAGTCACCAGTGGGTACCAGTAGATTGAGCATTTAATTCAAGCTCACTTGGGGCTTGAACTATTGTCATTATTAAAAAAAACGAGAAATGGTTGCCATTCACATGAGGAATATCTCAAACTGTAAGAGGCTAAAACAATTACCACATTTATAGTTGTTAGACATATTATATAATGGTTTAAAATAAAATAAACGAAGAGAAAAGTTACTCGATTCTATTCTCAATATCAGACTCGATTCTATTCTCAATATCAGACTCGATTCTATTCTCAATATCAGAGCCACAGTTCTGCATATAATAGTCGGAACCAATCGTCATTGCATATATGCGCGAATTACAGTGTATGTGGAGGTTCTCGAAAATAATCATCCGATAGCATTAAAGTGAACGAGAAGAATGGTTGGCGAATGATCAGACGAGTCCCAGTTCAAAATTGCCCAAGAGTATTGACATCCTACTGACTACAGGCTCGGTGTGCTGATAATGATGTGTAAATCATTTAATAATAATGCCGTTAGCAGACACGGCCTACTTATTTCTATATTTAATCTGCTGAATCTAGGTGCACGAAAAACAGTGTACCTTGGATATGATTTAGGTGAGTGATGGTGCGCGAGAGCGATCGCTCGCCTCCAAACCCAAGGACTGCAGTAGTTCCTGAGAAAATCGCGATAAAGTTTCATGGGGAAATCCAAGATGGCCACCTGGTGGCCATATTGGATTTCCGAATCAGACCACAAAAGGTATCTTGCACAACTAGACCCCAAGGGGACCTGTGTAACAACAGGGTTCTTACTCTTTCACAGTTATGAAATTCCATGACTTTCCATGACTTTTTTGGACAAATTCCATGACTTTTCCATGACTTGGTTCTACTGTATTTTTTTTTACCGAAAACGTGATTTTCCCGAACCCGCGAACTTCATTCCGTCGAATGTCGCGTGTTGACTGTGAAATTGCCAGAATCTTCCATCAGTTTTCATTTTACTATTTAGAAATGATTTTTATTTAATCAGACCCCATTAACAATATTGATAAAACAGATTTATTGCTGTCTTGATTCTCTTTATTATATTATTCCATGTGAATTTCTACTTTTTCTGAGTAATTCCTGAGTAGCTTTCCTTTAAAGTTTTACAAATTTTACTAACACGAATTACCTCCCCTGGCTGTTGACAAGGCTTCGTTGACATCGTGCATATATTATTATTAAAAGAAATTTCACTTCACCTGTCGAAGTGTCACTTGCACTAGAGGAAGAGGTAGGCGTTGCTACACTGTCATCTTTATCACTGGTTGTAGTGGTTCTATTGAATACTGACAATGTCATCGATACGTTCTGCATTGCAACCGCATGCTTCTTGCTGCCCATGTGGCTTTTGAGTGCCTCACCCATGTTAGAAATATCAAAGCTTTTCCGGCAAACCTTGCAGCCGGCCTCGCCAGAGGTCTTCCCACGTTCGAGCCACTGCCGATAATTATCGTTACACAGCCACGATGGTCGAAAGGAGCACTTTCCTGGCATCGTTTCACACGGTCGCTCTTTCCGTTTTCCGTCCTTCCCGCTTCAGGATCTGCGCGCCATTTTCCTCACAAATGCATCCTGGGAGTTTAGGGGAATTTGAAGACCAGTTATCTCCCCTGATGGAAGATTCTGGCAATTTCACAGACAACACGGGACATTCGACGAAATGAAGTTCGCGGGTCCGGGAAAATCACGTTTTCGGTAAAAAAAATACAGAGAAATATTGACATTGACCTGGCGGACATTTTCAAGTTTCAGTTTATTTTTCCATGACCTCTTAACAAAATTCAATGACTTGATACGAAATTCCATGACTTTTCAAGGCCTGGAAAACAATTGTCAATTCCATGACTTTTCCAGGATTTTTAATGACCGTACGAGGCCTGAACAAATTTGAGAAAGATCCATGAAGTAGTTCCTGAGAAATCGTGATAACAAAATTTCATGGGGAAATCCAAGATGGCCACCTGGTGGCCATATTGGATTTTCGAATCTGACCAGAAAAGGTATCTTGACCTCAAATAAACTGACTTCTGAAGAAATTCGTCTTCTCAACGTAAAGTGGTAGACCGCGTTATGTTCATGACAAGTCTCATACAGGCAATGTATTGGACATGTCTGAAGAAACGATCCATTTTTATTTTCATAAATTTCCTACCGCTTGATTCTACTTCGCCCGATGTGCTGTCTTAGAGAAAATTGTTTGTCATTCTAATTATGAACGAATCCGAATCAAATTCATCTGCTAAATGATATCCAAATGTTCCAGGTTTCATTTTCACCCTCGTGTAATTTCCGTGTGCAGACCATGTGTTAGCATTCAATTCCTTCATATAGACTGTTTTTGCCTATTGGGTTTAACGTAGGTGGCTTGCACCAGCAGCCGAGCAAAGGAGAATACACTCGAATCATTTGGCGCCAGTCGGGAACCGTTACAGAAAGTATTCGAAAAAAATAATCGAGCAAAGGTTTCCGAGGTTTAGTTAGCGCATTATTTACATCAACAAAACATGGAAGATAGCCACTATCCGTTTTGTAGCAAGATAAAAGGATATCTCAGGAGTTTTCTGATTACAGGTCAGCTATTTGACTTGAATCTTCGTGAAATATTGAATGAATCTCTCTGAATGAACAACACACTGATTAAGCTAAGCTTTGCTTGCAAGCGCAAATCCAACTGGTTTCGCGCAAGTTCCATTTCAGGCGAGTCATTGTGCGAATCGATTGCCGGATTCGCGTCGAAATTCTACCCCTGTAAAAGTTCGCAGAGAAGAGTTTGGAACTTCTGTTTCACCCGTCTGCCTTTTGTTCCGGCCATTTCGGATTTGCGTAACCGACACACGAATGATCGTTTCGTTCACGCAAAATTTTGAGGGTACTCCGCAACAAGTTTTTTTTTCAAACTAACATTGGATTATCATGGTGTTGAAAACACTGATTCATCTGTCATTTTATACATGGAAAGGTCGTTCTGGATTGGCGAGTGAATAATACATCAAGTCGCCAATGTGCCGAGTAAATTTTCAGCCCTATTCGAATGGCGACAAACTGAAGAAAAAAAATTGTGACCCCTGGTGATGGTGTGTGAGTATGATCACACTTGACTCCTCAATAATGAAAGGCTGAAGCACATTTAATAAGCCTGCAAAGTTTCAGGAATATCCAGAGTTCACGTATTCAAGTTGGCACCATTTTCCATGGTATATCCACACATATCACTCTTGTCATCTATCTACATGCAATGTACATTTATAGTGAAAAATACATGTAGTGCCAACAAGCATGCACAAACAAATTTTCTTCATGTTTTCTATATCAGAAGAGAGCAGCGGCTTCAGTATGTGCTACATACATGTACATATATCTTCTGCAAAGAAAAATTCGACAAATATGTGCCCAAAACAAGAAACAACCCAGCCAAGCAGGTCATTTTAAAAAGTAACTAGAACTCGTGGACTTCGAAAGACTGCCGTTATCTGTGTGATTTTATGGTTTTGATGGTTGACTGTGATCTTTAGAAATACATAGTTTTTCCTATTTCCCAAAATTTGATCATGTGTATAGGTTGTGTTATGTGTAATGCTTTAGTTACCTTTGACAGTCATAACAGGATGAAAGGTACAAAGCACAATAATTTTATAATTTATCCCATTAATTAATTTGATGCTTCAGAGTAAATTTTAATGAAAATCAGAGCGTCTGAAGTCCACCGACATTGAAACTACTGATTTGGCTTGGAACCTCAGTACCCAGCATGGAAAGCAATCTCGAGTGATATCCTCGTTATCCACATACCAAATCTGCGTTCAGGTTTTTGAAAGTTACCGTCCAGAAGTAACTATTTTTTTACTTGTCTTCCTGGTACTTCAGCTTGTCACCCCTTCTGAATTTTTTTTTTATCACCATACTGTCATGTATTCCAACTAGTTTCTCCATTTTTTTCATGCATTGTAGAATTTGAACACACGTTTTTCTTCCCTCGATCGGGAGACGTTGACGACACGGACAGATTTATCTCCTTCCTCTAGCTCTGCATTGCCAAGATCAATGTCCTCACTTCATGATCTTGATCATCATCCTAACGCATGGCACGATCATACGTAGAAACTTCTGCTCATAGCCATGCAGTAATGGGTGATATCCGAGTATATTAGGGCATTTCCCAATTGGTCACATCCGATTGGTCCCGTGAGATCCGACAACGGCGCAATCACATTCATAAAACGAAGACACACCTCCAGAAAGCCATCCACTGAAATGATCTCTTGGTGGGCCTCGAAATGCCCCTATCACAAAATAAAAAGCATATCATTTTCCTGTGAACTGTCGCCGATTTTATTTTTTTGAAATAGGTAAGGTCGTTTGTAATATGATTTTTCTTAAGAAAAACAAATAAGCATGCTCCATTAGAGTGAGAACTAAAGTAGCTGATTCGCACAACTTCGTTTTTGTCTCGCATAGAATCCCCTAGTCTTGCGCATCTGCACTCAAGTGAGACTGACATGTCTGAAATGCCCAGGTCAAAATATTTAAATACAGATAATTTCATTGGCTCGTTTAAATGCGGCGGGCATGTGACTTGATGCTTCAGGAACAACTTTCGAACAGGATTATGTCCCTCCAGAAATATATTCTTTGCAGCCGAGAGGTGGCATCATGTGGAATACATGCCGAATCATAGCGTTGAGCTAAGGACAGTCTTAAGCGAAACGTGAAATCCCCTCAGCATGCTAAGATGGATGTTGACTCGGTGGGCTCATTTCTCTCACCAGTGAAACATGTCAACAAAAGATTCAATTATGAGATTAAATTTGTTGGAACGATATTTTCTTAAATATCATAACAGCAGGTTGGGGGGGGGGGGGGGTTAGCCACTTTTTCATCTATGTTAGTATTAAACCCAGAATAAAAACTTGAATTTGAAAAATAGAATTTTTGAGAAATTTTGAAATTGAGTTTTGCCCCAAACAATTGTTTTTTATCGATGGGGAAACACGCACAAAAAAAAAAGAGTGTTATAGTGGATAAATATTGAATTCTTCAAGAGATAAGTCGAGTTCCCAAATGAAAATGTCGTGACAAATAATCAAGCAAAATAATTGTTGTTGTTGTTGTTCCTTCACTAGATCAACTCGCGAGTGCTACGTTTAGCGTGTCTGGAGCAAGTCAAAATCGACACGGGCAACGCAACGTTCATGTTCATGTGTTAGCTGCCCGTGTTGGCAAGCACGATTTTGTTCCGATTAAAATACTCAGTGACAAAGTTTAATTCGGCTTTTATTCTCCACCATAAAACGATCAATCCGCTCGTTCTGGTTATCGAATTGCTCTTGCCAGGCATGAACACTTGATAGAAATACAGGCCAGATCATGCCATCAATCTAGTGCAGTGCTTTTTATTTATCCATTAGTTTTGCCTTTCAAGCTTCGCTAACCACAGCGCCCTCAACGAGCAGATTAATTACATAAAGGGAGATCACTTTCAAGAAGCTGTCGTAAAAGTCTCGCTAGAGCCCATTTGACAGTATGCGCAAAGAGATTTCCGCGCAGTTTTTTCGGGGGGATATTGCATTTTCAGCTTCCGGTTTAGAATGTTACACAAACAATTTGGGCTTGAAAAACAGACTTCCATTTATCTGAGACAGCCCAAATTGGTACGAATTTCTAGTTCAATATCTTCTCCACATTTGGCACTGACGATAAGTCTCAACTCTGCTTTGTTTTTTCGCAATCTTGCGGACAAAGCGATTTTGGCCCCCATGAGACCAAGCTGATGCAATAAGACTGCGACGCTTCGCGGCAGTCTTAATTACAGGTGATAGATGTAATGCCGTCGATTTGGAAAAAGACATTTTCACAAAGGACATGTGGTTTTCAAGTTCGTTTCAACAGTTTGTTTTAAAACTTCTTTTAAAATCACCGAAACTGTGCAACCATCCAAAATCAGCCCAGGAGCAGATCTATAATTATATCTAATTTCTCACCATATCCAAAATTATATCTAATTTCTCACCATATCCAACTGTGAAGGGATGGAGTCTGAGTCACTCACCTTGTTCAGACCTTGTCTTGATACTGTACAGTTCAGATATCCAGTTTCGCCTTTCCTCTTTACCTCTGGTAATATGTCCTCCACAATCTGGGGTGCCTGACTTCTCACTGTGGAAACAAATACCCATATTCTCATCATTCATTGCAGATAAAACTAGGCCCCTGGGCATATATAGGTGGTTCAGAAGATAAACACTGTTGCTTGATTGAGGGTTGATTCAGATACCATCCATCGCAAGTGAACTTTTCTTTGCATAATCTAGAATTTTATTGCACTGTACTTCCATTTGTAATTAGTATTTTGTAATTTATGGCTCAAAGGAAAAATAGTTTTTAACTGATTGTGATACCCGAGTATCATTTTCAGAGACTATCGATTGACTGGCTGCAATAGTGGAGATAGTAAAACTCAAGAGAATAGCTGCTTCCTGAGTAGCAGATTTCTTTCCCAGAGTTTCAATTCAAAATAGTACATGTATCTATTTGTTTGAAAAAGCCCCCCAAAAACACATGAAAAACTGGCCATACTATCAAGCTGATCCGTATGTAGTGGTACTACTATTATACATGTACAAACACCGGGTACTGGCACTGAATGCAAGAATTAGAACACACGAGTGCATGAAACAACAAGTGGCAAGACATCCATCTCAGAATATTTCAGTTCTCAGATATAGCATTATTTCTAAGTTTAAGTTCAATTGATTCATTAATTTCACTACATATTCCTAACACCAGTCCATGTGATGACGTAGTTTTAGCTTGACCGCTTCATTCATCAGAAACTAGACCCAGCATAGAAACATGTACAGCCCCTAGAGCTACATGTATTATAGGGCAGCTCTTTACACATGTACATGTTGCCTCCCTAACTGTATTTCTCTGAGCTGAGGTCAATCTTTGGAATTGTCATCCCTACCCAGAGTTGCTTTTCTTCTCTATTATTGGAAACTCATCAGTGGTTCCAATGGATTACTTCAATTAGAGATACATGTACGTGTAAAAATTTCCCAGGTGGGATGTGCCATATAGCAGGTATGTAGAAGTTCCACTTCAAAAATCTTTCTACTTTTTCAGTTCAAAAAATAATTATCAACATTTGTAACTATGCTGTCAAAATGCAATGGTGTGCTATTTCACATCTCGAGTTTCAGATATATTATGAAAAAAAAAAAAAAAATGAGCATTAACTGAGTTATAATTTGTGATTTTATTCATTGAATATTGGCCAGAATGCATCCCCAGACATCTGGAAGCCCACTGGAGACTAAAGAAATGTAATTGGGAACAGGATCAAATTATTATATCAGTAATGGAGAGAGAAATACATGTAGCACTGATTCTGTTTACTTTGTTGACACAAGCACTATGTTGAGTGCATTATGCAATAAGTCAACCACTTCAGAGTTATCACTTGAATGGACAAACATACAGGCATACACTACATGTACAGGGATCGAAATGTTTTTTGAGAATTACTTGTCACTGTGACAGGTAACTATTTTTTTTACTTGTCACCCTGGTACTTCAGCTTGTCACTCCTACTGAAACTTTTTTCACCATACTCTCATCATATATTCCAACCAGTCTCTCCATTTTCCAGGCATTGGAGAATTTGAACACACGTTTTTTTTTTCCCGATCGCGAGACATTTATGACAGCGACAAATTTGTCTCCTTCCTTTAGCTCTGCATTGCCAAGATGAATGTCCTTACTCCCTGATGTTAACTCAGTGGGCTCACTTCTGCCACCAGACTATTCCACTATTAGGAAGTTCAAAGTAAAATGTCAACAGAACGTTCAATTATGAGATTAAATTTGCTGGAATGATATTTTCTCAAGGATCATAACAGCAGGAGGGTTTTATCAACTTTTGTGTGGGTTACCCAGATTAAAAACTTGACTTTGAAAAAATGAGTTTTTATCCATGGGAAAATGCGCGCCAAACATGCGCGAAAACTGAGTTATAGTGAATAAATATTGTGTTCTTCAAGAGATAAGTCGAGTTCCCAAATGAAAATGTTGAATTGTTCTGACAAATTATCAAGCAAAATCATTGTTGTCATGGTTGTTGTTGTTGCCTTCACTCGCTCAACTCGCGAGTGTTAGACGTTAGCGCTTGTCCGGAGCAAGTAAAAATCGGCACAGGCAACGCAATGTTCACGTTAGCTGCCCGTGTTGACAAGCATGATTTTCTTCCGATTAAAATACTCACTGACGAAGTTTTATTGAGCTCTTATTCTCCAAAATAAAACGTAAGAATCAATCAGCTTGTTCTGGTTTCATTTTCGACTTGAAGTTGCCAGGCATGAATAGTCGATAGAAATATAGGCCGATTGCGCTAGATCGTGCCAGTCAATTCGTTTACTTTATCCATTAGTTTTGCCTTTCAAGCGGATCGTGTGCAAATCTAGTGGGAGATTAATCTTGCAAGGAGTTTGATGTACCCGACCCGTTGTATGGCAGCGGGATGAATGACGAAGTGAACAGAATGTCCGATGTAAATAAAACGAAACTCAACAACTGTTTCCAGGAAGACAATTCAGTCATGTTAGGCCTGTATTAGCTCGTAATTCAGTATTTCTAGGACAGAATAGTTACTTGTCGCGGCGACAGGTGGAATTTTAATTTAGTTGTCACTTAAAAGAATGACTTGTCGGCGACAGGTAGACAGACGTTATTTCGACCGCTGCATGTATGTAGTCCTGATAGTGTACACAGGCAAACTTTCACCAATCAGTACCGTTCAGTTCTGTGCCAATTGGTACCGTTCAGTTTCCTGTTGGTACCCTCTAGGTAACTTGTTGGTACTGCACGGATATTTTAGGCTTGGTACCGTTAGGTCCTGACTGAACAGTACCTTGCAGTTACCAATCAGTCACCACACGGTAGTATATGCCAGGTTCTTTCCAGTTACCTACCAGTAACTGATTGGTAACCGATTGGTAGCCACCATCATCCTAACTTTACAGTACCGTGCAGTTCTGACTTGTAGGGTACTGGTCAGTTACTGATTGGTAACCACTAGGTTATACCGTACAGGAAATGTGAGGTTACTGCTTGGTGACAGCTTGGTACTGTTCAGCTACCGATTGGTATCACGGGTTGGTTCCATAAAGTGGCAACTGATTGGTGACCACTTGGTACCTTCGTGTAACTGATTGGTAGAACAGATGTTTTATTGGAAAGGTACCAATTGGTAGCCAATCATTGGTGACCACTTGGTACCATTCAGTAACTGGTTGGTACCACACTTTATTCGACAAAAGTACCCATTGGTAACTGATTGATGACCACTTGGTACCAATCAGTAACCACTTGGTACCAATCAGTAACCAGTTGGTAACTGATTGGTGACCACTTGGTACCAATCAGTAACTGGTTGGTACCACACACGTACCAATTGGTAACTGATTGGTGACCACTTGGTACCAATCAGTAACAGGTACCGCAGCTGTTCTTCCACAAAATACTAAATGATAGGGGAGATATATTTCATTTATGGTGTATCAATTTTTATTTAAATACGACCAAGATACTTGCATGTGGATGGTTATTCAATAAAAAAGAAAACAAACGTTACCTGGCTTTTTCGCAGACAATTCACACCACATTTTCGTCATATGCCATAGATAAGCATGTTGTATATTTTTTCTATTCACTTCCTATAATCTCTGGGAACATGGCAATCACACACAATATGTGTTTTAAGCACAATTTATTTTTCAGCAATTTTCAAACATTATCAAGTTGAGAAATTCAACATTCTCAAGGAATAAAAATTGAAAGGCATATTTATTACACAATTGTCGAGTCTTGTTTTTTCTAATGATCCTCTCATACGATAGCATGAAGTTAGAATTCACGGTAAGTTACCATGCATGATCTAAAGAACAAACATTTCTTTTCATATAAATCATTTTGATTATTCCTTACATACTATCTGGTAAAAAATAATTGTAGATCTTCAACTGAAATAACTTTCAAACAAAATATCAAAGATTTGCTGATATTGCTGGAATTGGTAAATTCAATTTATTCACTGGGCTGGAAATAAGGCGTGGTTATGGGAACCTATTTACAGGTTACTGTGAAATTTGAGGTGGTCTGGTTATTGGGTAACCTTCTGGCCACTAGTTACCTGAATAACAGGTTACCAGTTATTTCCGGCCCTGTATTCACATTGTAATTCCATTATAGCAGGAATCCAAGACCGTGTAAGAATTAGTTTCCAAAAACTTTCATGTGAAAAATCTTTTTATCCAAGCCAACTTTAAAGCTTTGTTCATTTGAACGAAATCTGGGGCATTTGATCTAAAGACATGATCATGCCTGATGAGTATCTAGGCATGAGGAGTATTTTCTCGCCTTTGTTATTCAATATAAATTTGAACAATGTTGTTAAGCTTATTTATCATTTTACAGAACCTTGCTATCCCTTGTGCATTATAGTAAAATTCTACATTCTCTTTGCAGTTTATTTATATCTTTCTGGAAGTTTAATTCCCAATGATTTCACCAATTTAGTTCTTATTAGCTGCAGCTGTTATTTCAAACTCCGAACAGCGCATGTCAGCTGAACGACTGTCGTCTGGCTGACGATAGTCGTTCCGATGTATGCACTGTTCGGAGTTTGATTTGGGGCAAAAGGCGGTTATGTCCCCTTCTCTCTAGACAAACCACTAGGGGGCGTTGGGTGTAAAGCAGACGACATGTGCAGCAAAGGAAGTTCTGGCAACATTTCGTTGCACAGCAGTGAAAAAGAATTTCTTCCATTATGTCAGAAATTGGAGTAGAGGAGGTCTTTCAGATCATTTAGGACGAGTGGGACTTCGTGTTGAACTTTTTATACATTCCGGATGACTACAGTCTACACACTGACTGAATCAACTCAGTGAACAGGTCACAGCAGCAACAACAACAACAACACCATGCTGACAAATAGCAGAAACTTGCAGCTTGTACTCGGACTCAAAAGTTGCAGATTGTAAGATTCAACAGTCACCAGTTGAATTTTATGCAACCCCAGGTTGGGCCACACAGTCTTTCTCTGAGAAGCAATGCCAAAAATACCAGGTAACTCCTAGTTCAATCATGAACGTCGCTCGTCTGGGCTCTCTCCTGCCTCTCTCCGTTCAACTCCGCCCATTAGCTAACAACGGTGCAGATTCCCCACATATTTTATGGGGGCGCTGTAATTAAGCGCTGTGGACTCGATTTTCTCGGAGTTCGTCCGGCTTTTAGCTCTGCTGTGGCTAGATAAACATCTTATAAATATTCTACGACATTAACTCCAGAAAATCTTTGCGAAATAAAGACAAATCTTACCTTAGATGACCAGCATCGGTGAAATCCAAACGACGGTCGACTGCGCGCGTGAAAAACGTTCCAAATTTACGCTCGGTTACATGTTTTCAAAAAGTGGTATCGTGCACGGAAACGGACTGAATTGAATCCGCCCGAAAGCAGCGGACAAGAAACCGTTATGAGAGCAATGTGAGCGTGTCGTAGATTTCTCTATTTTCAAACAATTTATCTTCACGTTTGACCCTTTTCCTGAATTTCTACAATATATATACATATCATTTCTCTTACCACTCTCTCGCCAAAATAAGAACTGGTGTTAATGAGCAAACGCTGCATTCACACAATTAACAAAATGCCTTGTTTCCCATATATTCTTTTCTCACATATAGCAGTATGCAGGAGATGAGAATGGAAATACAAACGCCATGGAATTTTTGCTCTCATCGCGGTTTCTTGTCCGCTGGGATCTATTCTTCTGGGCGGATTCAATTCAGTCCGTTTCCGTGCACGATACCACTTTTTGAAAACATGTTACCGAGCGTAAATTTGGAACGTTTTTCACGCGCGCAGTCGACCGTCGTTTGGATTTCACCGATGTTGGTCATCTAAGGTAAGATTTGTCTTTATTTCGCAAAGATTTTCTGAAGTTAATGTCGTAGAATATTTGTAAGATGTTTATCTAGCCACAGCAGAGCTAAAAGCCGGACGAACTCCGAGAAAATCGAGTCCACAGCGCTTACAGCGCCCCCATAAAATATGTGGGGAATCTGCACCGTTGTTAGCTAATGGGCGGAGTTGAACGGAGAGAGGCAGGAGAGAGCCCAGACGAGCGACGTTCATGATTGAACTAGGTAACTCCATGATCTCAATTTTTGCTTTGATTTTGTCAAAATCAACAAATCCAGTTGTCAGCTTTTTTTCTTCAACAATTTAAATACTGGTATCATTCTTATACGTAACATTTTGCTCAAACTTTATGCGAATTTGTTTGATTCCCTTAAATTATTTTTCGCAGAAATTTGAAATCACAATTTTGCAGGGTTGAATAAATCTGAAAAAGTGAAACGTTATATCTTGAACAACTCTCTAATGAGACTCAGAGTGGAGAACAATACATCTGCTGTTCCATCAGCTGCCAACGACTCGTGTAGCTACGGGTGTCCGACCTATTATCGTGTGTTTTTGAAGGTTTATTTGGAATATATAAAAAGTACTTCTTGAAATGATATGAAAACTGACACGATGATTGCTGAGCTCGTCGGCTATCTTCCGTTATGAATTCAATCCATGACGTCACTCCCTTCTGCACGTGCGAGAGCTATTTTTAAATCGACTTTTCAGCTCAGTTCCCACCGTGGACAGTACCAGTTATCGGACACCCATCGTGAACAAGAATTTGACGTTGAAGTACAATGTATTTTCAAGTTTTGTGCATGACAATCGTTAGTTGGAGTTCTGTCGTTTAAGATGATATGATCATTGTTCAATTTCTATACGTATTTACTTGAGAGCAAGATCCGGAAGACAGGGTGGTAGATCGAATTTCGCACCCCGCCACAACATGAGAAATTTCGAATTTTGATCAAAACAAAATTTATGTTAGATTTCAATTTTTCGACTTTCGTGGCTACCTATAATTCTATATTTTGCATAACAATTAGAAATGATCTCCCCTTTGTTCTGACATATTATTGCCTTGTCATCACGAGCACAACACTAGCTAAGATTCATAGCGTCTCCCTTCCCTCACCGCTATGCCGACGACAAATACATTTCCCTGGTGGTAACTCGAACATCTCCATGGCGATTTTGAGGCCCCATAGGAATAATTTTAACATCTGTAATTAATTTTTGACCGACGAATGGCCATTTAGTCTGCCATTTCTGTATTTTTATTCATGGCGGCCCATTTTCTCAAGTTGAAGGTCCAATAGGGCGCAAATGTAATAATAAGTGCGCCATGGAGATGTTCGAATTACCACCAGGGAAATGTATTTGTCGTCGGCATAGTGGTGAGGGAAGGGAGACGCTATGAATCTTAGCTAGCACAACACGTGCGCTCGAGATGCGTGTCCGATAACTGTTCTGACACCCGTAGGGTAAAGATTCAATGGCTGTATGTACACCGGTTTTCCGTAATTCAATTGATCTCTGTACATCAAATATTTCTGAAACTTCGATGTTTTGTGAACTATGCATCGTCCGATAATGTCAGAAAATCGTCACACGCACCAGGATTTTATTTTTATTTTATTTTTGTTTTTCATTATTTATGACAATTTATCTGTAATTCCTAAATTAATGTTAATCATATTGAAGCCGTACCCCAGGCATGGACGGGAACAGCCAGCTGTGAGGCTGGGTTGCCCCGAGGCTATACGGTACGATTTTGGAGGCTAAAATAACACCGAAACAAAATTTATTCACCAAAAATGATCTTCATATTAGAGAGAGAATCAAGATAATACTCAATGAATATTCAAAACAATTGCAGGTTTTATTCAAGGAAGAAAGGTTAATGTGAAAAAGAAAATTATATATCACTAAAAAATTTGTATGAAACCCTTTCAAAGGAAATGACCAATTTCATATCACATTTTTATTCCATCCAGGTAAAATACAGTATGACATGGGGAATATGGAGGGTAGGCCTACTCTGCAGTCTTCAGAAAAATGTCCAGGAATAGGTATGTGGGTAATAGATACCGGTACCGCATATGTATTTTGACAAGTTACAAACACATCTGTCACTCATGTTCTTATCCCCCCCCGCCCTGTCTTTTTAAGGGGAAGGGAATGTTCGCATGCAGTCCCTGTCGGTATGGCAGAACTTATCCAGACAATATCTTGGCTACTATTAATCGACTTTTAGAGTTAGTGAGTGAATATGATTTAACGTCGCTTTCAACTATATTTCAGTCATATCACAACGTTGGGTCCTATTCCTTTTCACACCCGGGAACCACACGGGTGGGCTTGGGGTCCTATTACTTTTCACACCCGGGAACCCCACGGGTGCTCGACTTATTAAGACATTCTTAGTTCCTTGCAGAGATAAGCATTGTCACATATTTTACCCGTTAAAATATTTTGCTGAATTATGCCTGTGTATCGTAAACGTCAAGAAATAAGCTTATCTGGTCCATTATATCAGTAACTTTTTTACACGGAAGAGATGCTTTAGGGTCACCTGGCAGATGTGACTTTTTCTTACTCTTAATTCATTGTCCACAGAGTTGTGGCCCTTTATCAATGACATCAATACACTTTTGTACATTGTCACTATCTCTGCCACAAACTCGCACATTCATTGGCTAAGTACTTGCTTTGAGACAACCATGTAGGATAAAATTGTGACAAACGGGTTCGAAATAATCACAAACAGGTTCGAAATATTTTTGTGATCGGTTCAGTGTTGCCATTGTGCCACGTGCACTGATGAATTCGCACTTGTTGACGTTACGCTGCATCAAGCTAGTTTGAAATAAACGCAAACCATTGAGCATAGTTTCTCTCAATTTTTGGAAGTAGTTGATGTAAATATGGTCTTCCCTGTGATATGGACAGTCACACTTTACTAGTAAAATTATTGAAGAATAAAATATCATGGGTGCCAAAACCCTTATCTTGGTTTGAGGGATCTTCCATTGTTATTTACTCAAATGCTAGTTCTCTCAGTTGATTAGTCAACTGGACCAATTGACAATCAGGAAGGAACAATTACAGAATCTTTAATATTTGATAGTTCATGTTTGTATTGTGCAAGTCCCCCATTTGGTCCAAAGGTTTAGGGATATATTTTGGTGAGAGCATAAGAAGGAAAATCAGGTTCCCATTTGTAAAAGGCGTATCCTATTACAAATGGTACCACCATCTACCGTTTTCATTTTTCATCTATGACGGACCCACATTTTTGTGTTTAATTTATTGTTTGTAGAAGCTAATAATCCAAACTGTATACAATTATCACCCCAGAATGGATTGAAAGGATGATGAAACACCAAGCAAAATTCATTTATGTGAATTTGGAGAACGTCATTCTGTCAAATCCATTTTGAATGCTTCATGATGTTCACATGACATTAGCAATATTATACAAATGACGTTAGCAACATTTTTCCCAGTGCTCAAAATTATGTTTAGGCAATATTAGGCAAGATCACAAGTTGGTAATTTTTGTGTTATCTACCTTGACAGAGCTGATGTTAGACACCATTTTTTTCTCATCTCTCATTATTCCCATTTGCTCAAATTTTTTTACTAGCTTGATGAGTCAGTAGTGAACAGATAATGAAAAGTATATTATAAACAGCTATTCATTTTGTTTTTCTTTGGTTATCTTGATTTTGGAATGTTGCTAATGTCAATTTTTTCTATGACAGATTTTGGTACCTTTTATAATAGAATATGCCAAACTTGAAAAATGGTACTAAAATATAATCTGAACAATGTCTAATACCAACCAAGGAGATGCTGATCCATCCTTACAAATATATCTCTGGATGTTTTATTTACTAACCATGTTGTTCATGTGCTAATAAACTGCTCCTATTTTTTCTTGTGTTACCTCAAACTTCCATTTATCTTTCAGCTTCCAATACCAGGCGATATGACTAAATACAGAGCCAGAGCAAGACATGTTGAAAATTCAGACCCTATCCTGTTCATACCACAACACGACAAATGAGGATGAATCCTAGCTGCTGAGGGAAAATTCATCAGAAACCACTGATACATGCATATACTTGTGAAAACTGAGCACTATCAACATCTCTCCATGATGACAATTACTACTGTCAATCAGGTTACCAACAGGTTACCTCCTCCAGAAAACCAACATGGCAGTTTAGTGCAACAACATAACCTGTTCAGAATACTACTTAAAAATTGTAAAGTGTGTGTATTTCAGTCCAGTATACCTTTTAACCACAACATACTGATTGAACATGATCAGTTGATGATTGGACATTTAACACGATCGACAAATTAATGACCAAGGACCAAAAACTAGTCTAGCAGTAGTGACCCAGCAGGGAATGTGATAAAGTGGTATAAATAGAACATTGACCAATGACTTACTTTAGTGTTTTTTAATATTTCCTAATTCTTTAAATGTTGAATCTTAGAGCTTGTAAATTTATCAACCCAAATTTTGCACGCAAGCAGATATGCCCAGTAAAGTAACGTGGGGTAACTTTGACAGTGGGACAACTTTGACACCTTTTTGTTTTAGTTATATTAGCATACTGTTACAGCTCATAGACAGTTATCTCATATTTATATATAAGATGCTGTTATCTGCTGAGGCAGCAGGGGGTAGATGGCCAGCCATGTGACACTCTTCATAAGATGGCCACTTAACATGTTGTAGTTGGCACTCGTGTAACTGTTAAAAGTTTGACACAAAAACTTCTACATGTATGGTGAAGATCTGCAATGTTTTGAGTTTATAGTAAAAATACACTATTTTAGAAGTAGTAATCATTGATGTAGTAGCTTCATCCAATTCTATCTTGTTGCCACTATTTTCAGTAAATTTGTGTATTTGGGGTAACTTTGACACCACGTTCACCACTGATTCCCATGATGATGTCAAAGTCACCCCGGCTCAACATGTCAAAAGTTACCCCAGCTGGTTTGCTATGACTTTGATGATGCATGTCAATGTTACCCCAGGGCATTCACCATGGGGTAACATTGACACATGTTCTTCTTAAAATTTACATGCAATAAATATCTGTGGTTATCACACTTAATCAGAACAGGTCCAAATGTATCCAGTGTGGATTCTTAATGGTAGTAAATCCATGTGTTAACATAGTGGGTTCTGGTCTCCAAATCAGCTTGGTGATAAAGTTGTGTCAAAGTTACCACGTTTTACCTTATACTCAATTGCGAGGACACTTATTCCTGCCTGCTTCACATGCTTGCTAGTGTATTTCAAATTACAGACTCGTTTCATGATCATAAATATTACATCCAATTTATGGACATTCTTCAGTTGTAAGATTGATCCGGGTTCATGTTGGTTTACAGAAAGATGTAATATACATAAAATAAAGACTTGAAGTACGCAAAGCTTACCTCGTGTAATTTGTTATGAGACAGTCGTGCAGATCAGATCAAGATCTGAATTCAGGAAATCTTTTACTGTGTATGACAGCTAAGAGGATTTATTTATCCTTTATTTATCTTCTTGGACTGATGGGTATCTCTGATATTTGTGATCCCACATAGCATACTGAATAATACAGATCTTAGTAAATTAATATCTTATCACAGCTCTCCTGTAGAGACATATGGGGGGGGGGGGTAATGTCACACTCAAGTTTATTTCACTCATATGGTGACAGCCAGTTTTAATGGTGGAGAAAGCCGGAATTCTCTGAGAGGTGAGCAAGTAACTGGCAAACTTTTAAACATGCACCAGCAGGGCTCCAACCCATGCTGGTTCAGCAGTTTGGCTAACGATCAGTAGCGAACCGCCTTGGACCACTCCGAGGTAATCGCCACTCACTATACATATACATAGACTTATCCTAGACATCAATAATGTATTCTGAAAATGTATAAAAAATATCTTGACAACACATTTTTTATCAATTCCCCAAATATCCCAAAATTATTTTTTCCTCCAAAAATAGATTAATAATGATTTTTCAAAGCATATTATTTATATATAAATAAATGCATAAGAAATTATTTTTGAAAGCAGCCTTGTACATATCTTCCTGGTAACTGGTTGGTAACAGGTTGGTACTGGTCAGTTACAGCTCAGTACTGAGTGGTCACAGTTCAGTGGTGGATATGCACATATCTTCCTGGTAACAGGTTGGTACTGATCAGTTACAGCTCAGTACTGAGTGGTTAGAGTTAAGTAGTGGATGTGTGACTGGTTGGTACTGTTCTGTTTACAGGTTGGTACCACTCAGTTACAGCCCAGTACTGAGTGGTTACAGTTCAGTACTGGGTGGATAATTGCCATATGTAACTGATTGGTACTGATCAGTAGCAGCTTGGTACTGTTCTGTTACAGGTTGGTACTGGTCAGCTACAGCTCGGTACTGAGTGGTTACAGTTCAGTAGTGGATGTGTAACTGTTTGGTACTGTTCTGTCACAGGTTGGTACTACTCTGTTACAGCTCAATACTGAATGGCTACAGTTCAGTAGTGGATGTGTACATATCTTCCTGGTAACAGGTTGGTACTGGTCAGTTACAGCTCAGTACTGAGTGGTTACAGCTCAGTACTGAGTGGTTACAGCTCAGTAGTGGATGTGTAACTGGTTGGTACTGTTCTGTCACAGGTTGGTACCACTCAGTTACAGCTCAGTACTGAATGGCTACAGTTCAGTAGTGGATGTGTACATATCTTACTGGTAACTGGTTGATAACAGGTTGATACTGTTCTGTTACAGGTTGGTACTGTTCCATTACAGCTCAGTACCGAGTGGTTACAGTTCAGTAGTGGATGTGTACATATCACCATGGTAACTAGTTGGTAACAGGTTGGTACTGTTCTGTTGCAGCTTGGTACAGTTCAGTAATACCAATGGATACCACTCAGTCTCAGTAACTGGTTGGTTCCGATCAGTAACTGACCTGTCACAGGTCAGTTGTCAACAGGTAGGTACTGAGTGGGGGCCCTTTTTTGCAGTACCAATCAGTTGAAAACTGACCTGTAACAGGTCAGTTACTGAGTGGTACCAACCTGTCAAAAATTACCTGTGTAAGACATCGAACCCATATCAAACCCATATTTAGCCTTAAAAATATGCTAAAATGCAGAAAATCAAACGTAAAAATTAGTACGTAATTGACTGGATGGATGAAACCAAGCTGGAAGGCTATACCAGAATCACGTACAATTCCGGTTTGTAAGTCGTGTATATTTACACTTGTGACTTTACTGCATGGTATCTTACTGTCAAGTATATGGAACCCTTATAGTGGAAGAAAATATAAAGGTTATACGAGCAATAGCAGTCTTATGGGGGAGGGAGGGGAGGCGGTGGCATTGACTTTTAGAAGTAATACAATTTCCATTCATAAAGGACAAGGTAGCCACCATTAAATAATTAACATTGCCCAGTGTTTTCATTGCTTTGACCGTACTTTCACGAAGATATATCAAACTGTGTGGAACCTGAAAGAATGTTAGGGTTGGTAACTGATGGGTACCACTTGGTCACAATTTGGTACCCACCAAGTTACTGATTGGCGACTGCACGGTACCTGGAGGAATATTAGGGTTGGTAACTGATGGGTACCACTTGGTCACAGGTTGGTACCCACCAAGTTACTGATTGGGGACTGCACGGTACCTGGAGGAATATTAGGGTTGGTAACTGATGGGTACCACTTGGTCACAGGTTGGTACCCACCAAATTACTGATTGGTGACTGCACGGTACCTGGAGGAATATTAGGGTTGGTAACTGATGGGTACCACTTGGTCACAGGTTGGTACCCACCAAGTTGCTGATTGGTGACTGCACGGTACCTGGAGGAATATTAGGGTTGGTAACTGATGGGTACCACTTGGTCACAGGTTGGTACCCACCAAGTTACTGATTGGTGACTGCACGGTACCTGGAGGAATATTAGGGTTGGTAACTGATGGGTACCACTTGGTCACAAGTTGGTACCCACCAAGTTACTGATTGGTGACTGCATGGTACCTGGAGGAATATTAGGGTTGGTAACTGATGGGTACCACTTGGT
Organism: Hanleya hanleyi; assembly: GCA_036873755.1. Taxonomy (NCBI): domain Eukaryota; kingdom Metazoa; phylum Mollusca; class Polyplacophora; order Lepidopleurida; family Hanleyidae; genus Hanleya; species Hanleya hanleyi. Next base: position 50,763 of record JAVTVY010011280.1, read on the forward strand.
CACAGGTTGGTACCCACCAAGTCACTGATTGGTGACTGCACGGTACCTGGAGGAATATTAGGGTTGGTAACTGATGGGTACCACTTGGTCACAGGTTGGTACCCACCAAGTTACTGATTGGTGACTGCACGGTACCTGGAGGAATAGTAGGGTTGGTAACTGATGGGTACCACTTGGTCACAGGTTGGTACCCACCAAGTTATTGATTGGTGACTGCACGGTACCTGGAGGAATATTAGGGTTGGTAACTGATGGGTACCACTTGGTCACAGGTTGGTACCCACCAAGTTACTGATTGGTGACTGCACGGTACCTGAATGAATAGTAGGGTTGGTAACAGGTTGGTACCAACCAAGTTTGTAACCAATTGGTAACTGACCAGTACCACTCAGTAACTGATTGGCTACTGATTGGTGGGGAACTGAACGGTACCGCAAGGGGACCTTTCCTACCAGTACCAATCAGTTGCCCACCAATCAGTAGCCAATCAGTTACTGAGTGGTACTGGTTGGTGACGGCTTGCCTGTGTACCCTATTTCTTCTAATTATTGAAACATAACTTCAGGCTACTATGGAGAGAAATTCTGCAAACATTCTACAGATTTCACTAGCTATCTTTGCAGTTCTTGGGATAAATAACATATACATGCCACAGTATTTAGCCTCAGTTGACAAAAAGATGGATTTTTCTGCTTCTTAGTCCAAAGATGAAGATCGAGAAATTAGAAGAAATAGGGTATTCAGAAGCGTATTGGAGGTCAGTATCTATGTAATACATATTTCTACCCTGAACATCAGACATGGGACAACAAATGAATTTTTATAGAAATGCAAGATTTGAAGTACTTGATTGGTCCATTCAATTTTTTGAAAAGAAATCCAGGACTTTGACTGGCCTGTGGAGAATAATGGATGAGAATCCAATCAATCCTAGAGTGTCAAAACAGACCTAGAAAATATATGGACAATGTAAGTCTGGGCTGATCTTTTGTAGTATTAACTCATATTAACATATCGATTCATCATTTCAGTTCATTCTGTACAATGATCGTTATTATTGTTGGGTTGAGCATCAAGCACAAATAACCATCCCCGCTCCCCGCTCTGCAATGATGTGCTCAGTTTGAAGGAGGGTGACCACTTGTGTTCTCCATCACTCTCACAACTTTTTCTCCAAAGAATCTTTTCATCACTCTCCTGAAAATTTAAAATACAATGGAGAGAGACTCATGCAATACACAATCTAGTAGAGTGATCAACTGCTCTCGCAGATTTGACAAGCATGACCGAGATGCTGGTGTACATACCCTAGCCTTGAGCTGTTGAGTTGAACGAAGTCTAGTGACTTTCTCCTCGACCTGAACTATAGCAGTCTCCACCTCATCAGCCACTGTATTCACCTGATCAGACAAAACAATCAAGACCCAGTTATGACTTTGAGAACAATTTGAAAATCATTGATTCCATGTGTGAAATACAATCTTCTGCAAACAAAGATCTCATTATATTAATATTATTTCTCCATACACTGGCTAAGATAAACATGTTCAGGAAAAATGTACAGGAGGACGCAGACAACTCTTTGTAGGGACTTCCACAACCCACATCATTATTGCAACATTTGTCCCCAGTTGCCCAAAACATGTAAGGAGATGACCCACAGGCTAGTCTCTCCCTTCCACCAATATTCCCTGAACATTATTCTGAAACAGCCCTCAGCATGATGACAGTGGTAGCATTCTCATCTACAGTACTGCAGATGGTCACCAGTCCAAGTATTCTATGCGCAACCTTTGGTGAACCGACATTTGTGGGTTCAGTTTGATATATTAACTCATTCAGTACTGCAGCTTATCCTAGCTGTCAGCCCCAGATAGTTTTCTTGGCCTGAACC
>JAVTVY010011281.1:0-53359 GCA_036873755.1 Hanleya hanleyi
GGTGCATAATTAGTACCCATTGGAATACCTATATGCTGCGGATATATTGTGTTGCCAAATTTCACATAGATATTATTAATGAGAATTTCAAGCAATTCTATAAACAAAGAAACATCCCATGAATGATATCTCTTGTATGTAGTCGAGCTAAAGAATGCTTTATGGCTTCCGACATTAATATATCTACGATCAGTTTTCTTGAACACAGATACTATTAATGAACTTAGACGGTCAATAAGGTCCTGATGAGGATTGTAGTATAGAGAGTCGAGAAATCCCATGTGGATACATGTCTGTACGGTATGTGCCCTTTAGCATCAAGTTCTTCCGTAAGACATTTTGAGTTTTTCAATATCCACATACATTCAACGCCAGAGTTCTTAGAAATAATGGCGCAATACCTTTCCCAAAATGCTTTTTACCTCCTGAAGGGCCCTCGTCAATAGGGTTGAAAGAAGCTTGGTGGTGCAGCTTCTAGAACCAGCTATGAATCTAGCTTTGTATGGTGATTTATGCATTTTGGGAGTCCAGTATATTTTTGGTATGTCGCTATGATTGGTTGGAAGACAAATACCTCTTTCCCTGAGAAACTTTTGTGATTGTTAAATAAATCTTCCAGAGTAAATGCAGTTTGGGAGTAAGTAGACGTATTTGATGAAGATATGTCTACACTCAATTCTTTAACCAGCACCTGGTAATAGTAATATTTACATATGAATATTATATTATTCGGAGCTTTGTCTGCTGGGACTATGACGAATTTACTCTGGAGATTTGCTAGAACTTCTTGCGAATTGAGGTTTCTCAGTATTTGTTTTGCTAGGGGAAGAGAACTTCTGTCAATATGGCGGATTGTTTCAACGACCTTGCTCTTGGTGAGGTCCAGCCAATCAGCGAGTACTGTAGGTTCAACTTTTTCTCGCTTAGACCAATCAATAACGTACTGTTCTAATGCAGACAGGACTATCTTCTGGTCCGCCTTCAGATTTATTCTTCTTGGCTCTCTATATTTAAACCGTGTTCCGCTTTTTATAGTTTCGGGAAAAAATCATAATTTTACATGCACCCACCCATGACTGGATGCCCCTTCACGAATGCTTCACTTTGATACCTCACTCGACCCAATCGGACCATGCAGCGTATTTGAAGTCTGGGGACTACTTTTTCTCTGCGGAAGCTTTTTCCCGCGACCGCATCACCGCCAGACCGCATCACCGCGGAAGAATACATGCCCAGGGGCCCTTTGCCGGAACTATAGTCACCCAGAGTTACCTCCCCCTAGATTGGAACTCTTCTGTGCTGGAGGTAGTTTTTGGTCTCTTGTGCCTTGATCACGTGATCGCCCCGTGACCTTGACCTCCTCAAATCCTCCCCGGGGGAACAAATAAGTAGGTCAAACTGGCTTTAAATGCTTGCTCTATACTACTCACGGCCTGCCACAGGCTTGAAACAGGCCCGACATCAGGACGACCCAGTTTGACCTCAGATTCGCTTGTATATGGCTCAAATCTATATGACTCGATAGATTCTCCTTCTCCTAGTTTCATGATCGCTTACTGCCTCTACATTCTATTCAGTTCCAAGACCTGTATAATCTCCAACGTCACAGTCTTCAACGTGGTTAACGCTGAAATCGGAATCTGTGTCAGAGCTTGTACCCTATCTGTGTTATCCGCCATGTTTGACTCTGGCCGCTTCACTGTGTGACGTCACAGGGTAATCGCCGGGCGGATTTACTGGGAGTAAAAATCAGGCACTTTGGAGCCGTATTTCAGGATATTGCATCATCGCTAAAATTTTGAAAATAATTCTAAAAAATAAAGCAGGCCACAGGGACTGCTTTTTATTGGTTTTACCCATTCAAAAATTGTGATAACATTCCCCTTTAAAGTATCACCTTTGGCACTCCATCTAAGACATTCCGACATATGTAAAGATTTCAGACATTATGGATTGCAGCAGTGGCACCTCTCCGAATGTATATATTTTGAAGTACTACGCACAGTACCGAAAGATGCGTTGGTGATTTGTAATAAACCAATACGAAGTTGGCCTTCCATGATTTATTCTCCAAAACAAATCAACTTGTATTTGATGAAGGACGCATTGTAGCGGATTAAGAATATTTACGAATTCTAGACGAGACATTACATTCCCAAGAAATAACCCGAGCTTGGAATGTGTATTCCCTTGAGGGAGTAACTTTCGGATGCTATAGTTCTCGGCGTCTATCACGCTAAATTATTGCCTAACTTTATAGTGTCATATATTCGTGGCTTACAAACTGTACTGTGTTATTTATTCAGTGTTACATACCTCATCTGCACAAGTCCAGGTTATCCCTAAATCCTCGCAGAGGTTTACCTGGACATTTTTCGGATGAGTTCTCAAGTCGTTGCGTCTATTACACATTCTCGTACATTTCATCCCCAGTGGTTGTTTTGAATTAGCGCGTCGGTATCTGAATTAAGCCTGCGGTGTCCGCTTTGACACCCGTTGTCGATTTCAAAGGTTGTCTGGCCGGCGACTAAATTCAAACCAGTCAAAACTCAAACCTCGCTGCGGATTGGCCTGATGAGCTGCTTCAGCGCGCTTACTGATTGGTTCGGTTTAGTTGAAACCCCTCCAGCTATTTATATTAAGAACTGCTATCGATAACTAACCAAGCCAGTGTATCGATCGTAACCTATCGACTGATACACTGGCACCTCTCGGGTCAGTGGTTTGGCTCGGTCAATGGACCTCAATGCAAACTTCATGATTGGCTGAGGGTTCTTCCAGTTCTCTTCGCAAAACAATAGAACTACCGTATTACTTTTTTGAAAATTTGAATGACCAATCAATTACTTTAAAACTTCAATTTCTATATCCCTTGATGACTGCAGTTTGTGTTTTAATTATAATTGACGAATGTTTAGATTCACTGAAGCTGTATGGTTCATCGTGTAAAATTAATAGAGGTATATATCAGTTCTTCTGGGATCGGTACATATATGCGAGACGTAACAGTTATCTCCAAACTCGTAGAAATCATTCTGAACAACATATCCATTATTGGTTGGACAGAAGGTCTCTAATAAAGAGACAGAAGACTACTTAATGACTTTTGAACAGGCAATTTACTCATCTTTGATCCTCTCTCGTTTCATCTAATACCAGGCTGTCAGACACTAATTGGTAGACGCCAACTGCAACTTGCTATCATTAGCTTTCTACTGTCTTCTTCCAATGAAGACGATCCTACTCTCACCCCACTCTTAAATGTAGAGAACTTGAGGAAAACGCTTTTTCATCGGTTATTCAAATAAATAGTTCCTAGATACTTGGACAGAACCCTCCAAAATCTATTAACCCATCAATCGCGGGATAATTACATTCATGCTTCTTGGGGACACATCGATTATCTTATGGGAGATAGATATTTACAATCGTGTATCGCGGTGTCCAGAATGAGATCCATTTTCCTTGTTTTCAGCAATGGTGTGAGAAGGGAGGAAACATGTGCGCAAAGAAAGCATATATTTGTGACGGTATAGACGATCTACTCACTATAGGGATAAACCAATATTCGTGACGCAACGAAGGCTACACATGTATATCGTCGACCATTTGGATTTGAAGGGAACTACATATATAGTTAGCATGAACCATCATATTCGGAGCATAAAATAAACAGGATATCCTCTCGCGTCGACAATACGACAACATGGACGAATACAATTTTGACTCGATCCATCATTTGCGCTATTCCAGAAGGATCTTCATATGGCGTATCAATAGTCTTAGTTAATACCATTGGCTAAATCCTGTTAAAGGATTTGTGAACAGTTCCACGTTTGTTGCTAAAATATTTCAGTCATTCATAATATCAATAAGTAAACCCGGAATAAATGATTTGGGTTGGTAAATGTTAAGAAAAATTGTATTTATTTGCCTGGTACACGAAAGGGTCGAAATTTAATGAGCTGCCATGTCACGTGACCGTCTGGCGTCATACACGACGATAAGCGAATTCTGACAGCACTACCACATGACTGACGAATCTGACAAATACTGTAATCAATAATAAGTCTGCATGTGCCTTAGATTTCCGAAATTTGCCCAGACTGACACTACGGTACTGACAACAAAAACGGCAAAAGTGATAAATACCCATCGTTCTTAAGAATGGATTTATCATTAAAGATAAACAAGAATTAATTTTAATGGTTGTTGTTGTCATACCACGATACTGTTTCAGGTTGGTAGGTTTGTTATATTCAGGTTGATGCTAAATTAATGCTTACCTCTCAGCGTCTACGCTTTCCATAAGCGCCGTGTCGAGACGGTGATGCAGGCTGAGAAAAGGAAAATATTGTTGGGACGTCATCTCGTTTCAACTTGCTTTTCCCGCCGATGTATCCAAACTTTTCGTACAACTCCTTCGTATTTCTCTCGTAACTATCCGCGGCGTATATCACAGTATAGCGCGATTTTGAGGATACATCTCTATATAGGATGTGTATCCACAACTTTGATTTTTGTAAAGTGTGGATACACATCCTATATAAGAGATGTATCCGCACTTATATAATTTCCATACTTATTCAATCTGTGAGAAAATGAATCTACTAAAAGTACATCCAGACAAGAAAATCTTCAGACATCGCAATCGCCGAGAAGTTCAGAAAATTCGGCATTCTCCTACTCGATGTTCCATATTCTAACAACTCTTGGCCATAAAACAATATACTCACAGTGTTATTTTAAATGCTAAATAATCACGGTTCACAGAAATGCCGAATTATTTTTTAAATTCATATGGATGTGAAAGAAAAACTTTGAATCTAGAAAACGAGCCGATCTTGTTTACAATTTCATGGAATTCGTATGTCGTGTAAAAGGTTCGCTGATTGGTTGAAAAACGGTTGGGCGGAGCCAATATGTACTGTTCAGCCAATCAAATTTACGATTACTTGTACTCAGGGAAATTCAGATTTGGGATGAAAGTTTATCGTGCGACGGGATCGAGATATCGTATCTCTTTCCCATCCATACCAGCAAAAGGAAAACACGTCAGGTTTTGATTCTTTGTAACCATAATCAGATATTTGATAAGTTTTGTGCAAAACTTTCAGCCGTTCCTATTTTTTTTTTTTTTTTATAAAGATCGATGAAGAACACACGTCAGACACGTGAAAAAATAACGAAATCTGACATGTAAAAAAACTGTCGCAAAATTTCTACCAGAGTTTTGTCGCAATTTTATTCAGTTCTCATGCAGATAATTGATCAAGTACATGGTGAATGTAAAAATGTGTATACATCACCTAAATAGCATGTGTATCCACAATTTGGAAATTCATTGTTTTCGGTAATTTTTAAATGTGGATACACATACATAATTTGTATCCAAATAAACCCGCTATATTGTGGTTTATATACGCCCTATCCGCGGTAAAATGTTCGCTACATACGGTACTGTGTTTTGTAGGAATGAACCCTTTTCGTTTTATAATATGAAGCCGTTGTTTCCGGACAGCCGGGTCGGCAAAGAAGCTTATTGCAGACCCCTTCTTCCTAGTATTTGTACAACAGAAGGCTGCACAAGAGACCATTGTGATGCAGACAATACACCAGGCTGACTGCACTTCGTCAAGCATGACGTGTCTGGTGTCGGGTATGACGTCATAGCCGGAAATTGCTGACTGTTGACGGAAAATATACATAAATAGTCGAATTTAAAATATTTCAATATTTTTGACATTTTTTTTCAATTGATAAAAATGTTTTCATGGTCAAATAATGTAAGTTACAACAAATCATGGAACTGTTCTCAAATCCTTTAAGAATGTAACCTATTTATTTAACGTTTCAACGCGCTATTTCAGAAACTGGTTCAAATTCAAGCGCCACCAACTCAACGTTTGGCGAATTTAGCTATGAATACCATACACTGATGTCAAAATATCAGTAGGTATATATAGGTATACCTCAGACCTATATATATCAGCGTAGAATAAAACTTCATGTCCGATATACTTGGAATATTATGTTTAACTTGCGGGGTGGACTTGCACTCTACTTAACCTTGAGCAGGGTGCCATATGACACCATGTAATGTATATATTTATATATTCGTACGATCCCCGTTGCGTCCACATGAACAGGCGCAATTGGGACTGAAATAGATTATTCCCAAGAAAACTAATATGAAGTTCATTTGGATAAAATATATATGCATCAGTGTACGAATTTGAGGATAGTGGCACCATATCATATTATATCTAGACAATACAAACATCATGTCTTGAAGATAGTAACTTGATGATGTCATTGAGATTGTGCACCGAGAAACTGCATTGTGATTCATGCCGGCTTGGTCTTCGGTGCTAATAGCATCCTGGTAATAGTTCCTAAGGTACATCATTCTCTAGATAACGACTTTACTATGAAAATCATATGGATTAAAACAATACTGATTAGCGATACGGATTTGATATGTTTGCAACATCATGATGTCTTGCCAGCATCATTGAAACTGTTGACCTCTTCTCCCTTGTCGGACCTAGCCTATGTTTATGTATACTCTGATTGTTTTTTTATTAATTTGGTGCTAATACTATTATATGAATTAGGTGTTTGGATTATGGTCCCAGAAAGTCTTTAATGGACGATAGCTGAATATTAAATGAAGGTCTTAGACGCTTGTATTTTGATTATATACGTCGGAATGAGGGACGACGACTTACTACGGAATGTCGGATTTGAAACTTTTATTTGAACTTTGATCTAAATCTGTCCACTAGTCAAAACAAATCATGATGCCTTCTCGTTGTTTCACTACCAGTACAGATTGGCGACGTCCTCCAATATTAAAGCGTTTTAAACAGTCATATAACATTATCCCATTGTCTGTAACCTCCAAATCTGTCCGTATCTGAAAGTAGGAGGTATAAAATCTGATGTCATGATAATGTCATTGAATAGCCTCGTTTCCGCGCGAGCCTCGTCCCCGTCCCCGCCCGAGCCTCGTCTCCGGGGCTTGCCTTCTGTACAAATCATTGTGATTGTAGTTTTGTGGCTTGTAAACATGATGGAGAATGAAGAGTTTGGTCGGCATTGGGCATCACAGGTATTTATTCTAAACACGAACTTGCATTCAATAAATACTCCCTGGTTTGGCCGTTTTTAACTATCTGGCGGGCACATAGTTCATCATTTTCCAACAGATGACTTGATAGGCTATTACATCATCGATCTGAAATACGAGCCAGCTCTTGTGTACACAAGAATTTGGTCTGCTGCGAGAAAAATACAGATCACATCGAGCTATTTATACAGATGGTGAGAGAGTAGCATGTGCTACTATCTTTAGTTCCAAAACTAATACTGAGGTAATACTGAGGCTGATATCTATCTGTACTTATGTGAGAGTGCTGTTTCAATCTGTATGGGATGCTGTGAATAATAATAATAATAATATACTCCTCTGAACAGACAGAAACGTTTCGATCAAACCATGATCAGGCGATGTAGAATCGGCCATACACGATTGACTCACGAACATTTACTAAAAAAGAGCCAATCCCAAGGTTATTTCATGCCACAAAGATCTCACAGCGAAACATATTCTTATCGACTGTATAGATTTTAAGATTGTAAGAGATTATTTTTATCGATCGACTACTTTGGAAGATCTTTTTAGTCTTGAGTACTTAGAATTGTGTTTGATCGTCGCTATATAACTGAACTATTGCTGAAGGCGACGTTAAACCTTAATTCTCTCTCTCTCCTATTACATGAACAGCTACAATAAAAGCGTGGCTGGGATACAATTCATCACAGGGATCATTTTTGCTTCTTGTGATGTTTTTAGAAATATGCAGTTAGTACATTTATCTGTGGGGTCAGATGACTTCTTGTCAGTACGCCGGCATCGTTTTCCACTACCCGTTTAATGTTGCATCTAATCGTGGTAAACAGGCAAATTCCCCATGCATTCTCTCTCATTGAACATTCTGCTCATAGTTAATTAGATATTACCGTAGCGATCGACTAGACTAGTAACCTTACCAGTGTAGAGTTAAGTACTTGAATTAGGCGCTAATTTAGTCAGCTATCTACCAATCTACGCTATGACAGTTCTACCAATCTACGCTATGACAGTTCTACCAATCTACGCTATGACAGTTCAATGTCGCCATTGCGTGAGGGTAGCATTTCTAAGTATGGAATGAGTATATTCCTGTAAAACGTCATTTGAGTAACTTCTATCCGTTTGGAGCGGCTCCTTGATTCATATACTTGGACGACTAGTTGTCAGTTATAACGTGTTGCCATTAGAAACATCATCTTGTCCGTTTCTCTCTTTCAAGAATGTAGATTTTTTGTATTGGCATTCTCAGACACGTATTGGTTATTGTATCTAATACCACTCAAGCCGTGTGGCCATTCATTATATCCTCATAAACAGATACAATAAAAGCGTGAATGGCATACAAATCATCACAGGGATCACTTTTGGTTCTTGTGATGTTTTTAGAAATATCCAGTCAGTATATTTGTCTGTGCAGTCATATGACCTCTTGTCAGTACGCCGGCATCGATTTCCACCGCCCTTTTCATGTTGCGTTCAACTGATGCCGACAGTTCAAAACAATGCTCATTATTCTAACCAACTAATTCGACTGATACAAACCATGGAGATCCTAAATTGTTGTATTGTCTGAAAGATATTCCATCTCCAATTCTTTATATACCCAGATGAGTAACTCCATGATAAAAAGAAAGTAAAGAAAATTCCCGAGAAGCAAGCATTACATTCAATATAGAACGCTGTTCAGAATTGTTTCCTTAAGTACGTCTGGACAATTCTTTACTGCGGTGAATTGGGAACTAACAGTGATGGAATTCTAATACCATCGCTAGATAGTATCCCTAGTGCTAGACATCAGACGGCTTGGTATCTAAATATAGAAGTATTACCGCGTATCTTCCATTATTGATGAGCAAGATGGCACATTGATGTAATCCATTGTGTCTATGTCTGCTACATAGAAATGAACTGAATGATTTACCGTTTCCACATGGGAGACTCCTGCATTGATGCGAGTTCCCATATCATGATAAATGCTAGACCATTCCATTTCCTGTGCATACATAATAAAATCAGACGAGATTGAGTCTGACGTTAGACATAATAAAAATACGAACTCTCATTTTAACCCTATCTGGCCTGGGCTATCTGGGACCTGTCCAGGCCTGGAGGACATTTCGGCCCCGCTAAATATATTTCTCGCCCCTAGCGGGCTGAAACTTATACCACATTATACCTTCAAGTCAAGCCTACCTTGAAATGTAAAGAAAAACAAAAACAAATAGCCTCTAAAAAGCTACTTCTTCGGTCGAATTTTTGGTCAGATTTTTTGAATTATTTATTTATGTGTTTCCTTCGCAAAAAGTGAATGATAAATTAGTAAATAATAATCTGAGATGAAATAAGATAGTTCTTGAAAAGCAGGAATTTTGAAGAAAACTGACGAAAACATCATTGGTACTCAACACGGCTGCAACTTTGAATTTACGTATGATCCCCTGATCGGGACGTTATGCAAATAGGATGAAAATGACCCCAATGCAATAAACTACAAAGTCACGGAGTGTTAGCTCTCGGAAGTGTTAGCTCTCAGGGTGTTGTCGTTCCAGAGATGGGTTAGAAACTCTGGTAGGAAACCATAATGTATGATGGCTGATGCCGTCGTACCATCGCATCATACCATCGTAACATCGCATCGTGCCATCGCATCGTACCATCGCGCCAGTAAAAATAGGGCGATAGTACGATGATACGAGATGGCAGATATCAGCCACCATAATAATGGCCCTACCAGGCCTGGCATGTTTAAAGATGATGTTTTACGATAATGATCATTGGGATGAAGAGTACTAGCGTACTAGTACTGACGCCTAGCGTCTATGTTTGACATTTACAGTCTACACACCAAACCATTCTCACCATTTGCTTTGATCGAGGAGGAAAATATAGCATTCTCGTCGGGAGAATTCCAAGATGTTGAGGAAAAACCAAAAGTGACCTCTGTGATCATTTGTATCCCAGCCACGCTTTTATTGTAGGGGTATTAGATACAAATATTTCAGTACGATGATGTAATAGCCCTGTCAAGTCATCCGTTGGAAAATGATGAACTATATGACAGCCAGATCGTCAGAATCGGCCCAACCGCAGCTTAAGTCACAGTCAAGATATATACAATATTAAATATGAAAATGGATTGAAAATAAATTTCTATGGAGTATTTTTCATTATCAATATAAGTGTTGCAAGCAAGAAAAAGTCATGTCAGTCTGACATGGAGGATAATCCAAGGTTGTGAAGGGTTTTTTCTGAAGCAGGTTACATGAAAACTAATTGTATTGATTTAAAAGCTCACTGAAAGAACAAGTTTTACAAAGTTGGTGTCTGCTCATTCTTCCACCAACCATTATCACTTGTGTGACTCATCAAGTGCTTTGAAAAATACTCCTCATCCTAATTATGTAACCGTGTATATTATATCATGAATAGTGGAGTACTTTTGGGACTGAACTGAACAAGAGTTTGTGTTTTTACCTTCATTGATTTTCTTTCTGTAATTATACTCTACAATTAACAACGTTTGTATAAAAGGTAACATATTTGCGCTCGGTATAGGTAGTATGAGGAATATTTTGGTATATGATAATTGATCACCAAACGTATTGCATCAGAAATGTGAGGCACTGCCTTAACCAATTCATCTGCATCCTCTTTTTGACTCTCATTGAAGAGAAATGCATGTCATGACTAATTGTTGTACTGTAAGAAAAGAATTACCCATCGAAAAATATCCATCGAGTTTAACAGATAAACAACAAAAACACTAGGAAGGAATAGGTATGAAAAGATTGCCTTTATGATGTGGAGAAGTGGTATAAGGAAAATAACAAATAAAAAGGATTATATAGAATGAGCTTTCGAACTAAATTTTCGCTACGAATGACTTGTAGAGTGGACGACGAGTCTCCCTTGATTAGTCGATCTCCTTTTCTTGTAGAATATACATTCGTCATTCCGGAGACGAGGATTTCCCCATCGACTTTAGTGGCATCAATAAATTTAAATAGATAACGTTTTACCAAAGTACTATAATCTTCCAGTTCCTGCGCCACAACTTGGCCCTCGCAATTATTCAGAGCACACAACTCGTCTCCCCTAAGATTTATGTTTTCTCATCAATGCTCTTGGTTAACTACAATTACCGTGGAAACCGATTTATCCTCATTTCTCTTCCGCCATTGTCCATTCCACAGAGGCAAAAATGTTGGAAACCTTATCCTCCGTTTTCGAATTAGTACTGGGATCAGGCATACACAAAATGAACCGATGGGCATAGAATGTGCTCATATATTCAAACACCTACAAGAACATAGAAGGTTTTCAACTTGAAGTATGTACACGGCGGGTCTGTACCATTCTTTCAGATATTGTTGTCCGAGACCAGCGACTTATTGAATCGATATCAACTTTACGAGGAAGAGGCTGTCCGGAATATCTTATAGATAAAGGGATTAGGAAAGCTCCAAGCTTAAAAGAAAATTTTGAGACGGACTTTTTTCCAGACATTTGATTGGATACAGGGGCCTCCAAATGTAAAATAATCAAAGTGTGGTGCATGTATTCTTGCTTCCGAGGATCTAGTATCAGGTCCACCTATCCAAACTCCGATTTTAAGGGAAGAAATCAGTATGTAGTATGATTCAAAATTTGTTGTCTACGTTCTTGTCTGTGAAAAAAAAACAATATATCGGGTAAACAACTGATTTACCTTCAAGATAACAGTACACAAACTGCAGATTAATACTGCGAACCATTGTTTTCTGGCAGTGAGCCGACATAGGGAATGTACTTTACACCAACCCTGTCTTTTATGGTTTTCTTTTTTGTAAACTTCAGGCTTTGTTAGATGTTAAGGAAATCCTATTTATAGAAAAAATTCGACCCCACTCAAAGTCAGCCACAGGCCTTAAGCCTGCACATTGTTTGTCAATCAGCCAGTATTATAAATTTTGTAGGAATTATTCCACGTACTCGTAGGGCTTACTAGCTTCTTTCACTGATCTCATTAATTTCAATAATGTATAGAAGTTTAGTCAACAGTTTTGCATGTTTAACATGTTTAGGCCTGGATTTGAAAACTGTTGACCGCTTCTCTCTTGCAGGAAACTAGCCTATTTTTATGCACACGATGATGTTTTTTTAATTTGGTGATAATGTTGTTATATAAATATGCCTTTGAATTATGGACGCGGAAATTCTTCAATGGACGACGGCTGAATATTAAATGGCGGACCAGACACTTGTAATTGTTGTTTAATGAAATGGTATACACTATTAGATACATAAAGCAATCCAGTACTTCTGCAAAGCATTCCTTGACATACATAAATTTCGAAACTGCAGTCGAAATATAATAATGTAGAAATCCAAGAAGGATATTATTTTCTATAAATTTATACCACTTCTCCACATGAGAAAACCACTATATATGTGTTTTTCTTTTTTGTTTGTATTTGCTATTTTCTTTATTATTATATACCAAATGAAACATTGGATATATGAAGCAAACGCAATGTCATTGCGAGCATCAATACTAAAAACGGAAGCACCAGCAATCTAATTTCTGTCGAATGCGCCCTCATCTATCATTAAAGTAGGCGCAGATATCGGATTTTAACTAAAATAGGCATGAGCGCATGGAACTTTGTCTTCGCAGGTGGAAATCTGTCCAAATGGCGCGGGCGGGTTCGTTTCCGCGAACAGTGAATGGTAATCCGAGCGTAATAGAAATAGCTGGAAAACCAACAAAGCTTTAATTCAACCCTTTCTCCGATACCACTGTAATACCCCTAGATTTCGTAAAAGGAAGAAACAAGTGGCAGTAGCAAGACTGCATCTTGATTCTGTTCTGTACTGTACCGATGATAAACGAGTGTAACACATTCCTCGAAATTATACAAGGTGGAGACCTCTGTCTGGAAAGATTATGATTTATCCAATTAATTTCCAGGAAAGACAGCAGGCTTTTCTCTATCGATCCCACTGCCTTCAATGATATCGAATATAACTTATAAAAGTAGCAAAGGCAAGAACATATTGGATAAATCAATCTGACTCGTACAATTAATGGCGTCAGATGTTCTCTGCTTTCTCTTGAGTTATCACCATGCACAGACTAGGCCCTGATCTTACTGCCGTGAAACGCAATTTATCTTCATTTTCGTTCTTCTTCAATCTCATAGATGAGCGGGATCCTGCTGTACATGGATAATTACAAATCCCATCAATTTGAAATCTACTATTACATACACATATTATCTTTGTGTGTTTGTTTGTTTGTTCATGAATTATGGTCACAACTTCAGTCGTAGTCTCCGGAAGCCCCGTAAGGATATTGGTGCTGTCATGAAGTGGTACTTTATGTTTACCCCACAGAGGAGTTACTTTTTTGAGCTGATCTGTCATTACAGCTTCTGAGCTAGCATATCTAATTTCGCTTAAGCTTAAGGTTACTTCGTAGCTTACAGATTAGAATTTGTGGGAAGTTCCGATGGAAAGTGGGCTTGTATGGGGCGCCGACATTCCCGGGTGAAATTATATAAACCCCTCAGAAGACTCCGGTCCGGCCAGTGGTTTTCTCTGGACTGGACAACAACAACAGATTTCTGATGATATATAGTTTTTACTATATGCATTTTCGTACCAGCTTACAACATTTCACGTAGTTTGTGAACTCTATCGGTAGCTTCTATCCGTCATGCCGGTGGTGGTAGGACAGTATGATAGTATAAACTGTAATTTGAATTTCAGTTATGACAATGAAATTGGTTAACTGTCTCCAAACTAAAACATACCCATCAAACTTGGGTTTCATGAAGTACAAGTCTAGTGCAATTACATAACCATGCAATGTTAAACCATACAGTCTGAAGTTATATAACCGTTTCTCAGAAATAGCTGTGTTTAGATGTTCGCAGATGTTTACAATACCTGACCTAAAGGGTCATGAAATAGAATCTCGGAAATAGCTTTATCAAAACAAACGGAATTTAAAATCAGAACACATCATAATATATATATACTGCGACATTTAAGTTTGCAGGCACAAATTGCTGGGACAAGTATGGTGGCTAAGAAGTCTACCTTTACGTGAAAGTATGGTGGCTAAGAAATCAATATTTCACACATCCCCTAAAATGGAAGATGGATGATACTATCCGAGAAAGTTCATTCATCTCAAAGTAACAAAATGCATAATTCACTAAAATGGCATCCAAAGTTCATAGAATAGTCCGTATTCATAGCTGAGTCCGTTATCCGCAATATCAGTCAAATATCTTAAATCAGTATCCAATTACAAGCGTCTAGTCCGTCATTCATAATTCAGCCGTCGTCCACTAAAGAATATCCGCGTCTATAATCCAAAGACCTATTCCATATTCCATATAACAGTATTAGCACCAAATTCAAAAAGACTATCATAGTTAAATAAACATAGGCTGGTTTCCTGCAAGAGAGAAGCGGTCAACAGCTTTCGATGATGCCGACAAGACATCATGATGTTCCAGAAATATAAAATCAGTATTCTTAATCCATAATAATCGTTGTAAAGTCGTCATCTAGAGAACGATGTATCTCAGTCACGCTGTGATTGTGATTGTTCATATGAGCGCCATGAGGATCTTGAAGTACATGGGTTCATACGGCCCCGAGCCCCGGGTTAAGCGGAATTAGACACAAGTTACGAAACGTAGCACAGATCTTGCCCGCTACATTCCTATTTTGCTATCAGCATGCGATATGTGTCGCCAAGTGTCTGCAACAATGTTTGTGACGTTGATTAAAATCGTCACATTTAACACAGGATTTAGCAAATGCTACTAGGCGAGATATGTATACGCCATATGCAGGTCCCACTGGAATATTACTCTCCAGAGCGGGAAAGTTTACGATGTCGAAATTGTAATCATCTCTTTTGTCATAAAGTCGACGAGAGAGAATGCCCGCTTCATTTTCATAGAGATATAGATCTAAATATGTTGTGCCTGTAGGGCTATCTGTAGTTTCCTTCAAATCCAGTGAAGGTGGATATATATCCTTCACTGCGTCATTTATATAGCGATTATCCACAGCGAGAAGATCGCCTATATAGCGTTTGGTGAATATATATTGGTAGATGCAATAACCATAGTCCATGTCCGTAGCGGAATGTTGGAATTCCATATTCATAAAAATTTCTCGACTAAAATATTCCTAATATCTTACACAACATGTCAAAACAAAAATTACATGTAGAACAGCATTTAAATGTATTAAAATGTTAAAACAGTAAAACAAACTAAACAAAAGAGAAACAATAAGAAGAGGGGAAGAAATGATGCTAGAGACTGCATGAGTGATCAATTCAGCAGTAACCAATACACCAGAACTTGACCTCAAGTGAGAGTACGTTCCAGGAAAACGCACGCCCACTGACAAAAGTGATGAAAGAAAGAACAAAAAAACAAAAACATTACAAAGGAGGATACAAAGATGGAAAAACATGGCCACGTGGAGCAGTCTCCAGAGTACTGTCCAGTGGCAGGTCATGCATTTCAATGTCACCGGGTGGAACAGGCCGGCTGACGTACAATGATGGTCCGCGAACAAAATTGAGAACAATACCTATATAGATTATATTCTGAACAACAGATATACAAAATCGCGACAAGGGTATCCAGCAAAACCATGGAAAGATAAATATATGTCAAAATGTCACGCACTGATACGTCAGTTGTCATATCGTCAACGCCAGCTAATGGCTGCAAGGAAACATGCACCATCTTATTCAGTGCCTGCCAAGGAGTGGCATTCAAACGGGCAATATTTCTTGTAACATTCAAGAGTCTGGCAATAGCAATATTAGGTATTTGAACTCTATCTACAAGAAATGTCAGTAGAAAGGATTCACGCGGGGAAACTCAATCAGTTATGACAAAAGAATTCTAAACAAAATGACAGCGCACAGTGTCCAATTCATACCACTGCATGGTATCTCAAAATTGTTGCAACAAAAATATTCAAACACAGACACAATTATCCTGTGGTTATGTCTCAACCAGATGATGAACATGAACATCTGCAATAAAAGCGCGGCTTTCCAGTGGCGTCATATGATTGCATTTTAGTTGTCAAACATGGTCAGTTTTTTTCACCTCTTACATATCTCATCAATATAGTTGTTTATTTCAAAAAACAAATGACAAAACAAATGGTAATTAATAGAGAATGGTGATTGCTGAAATGATATCATCATTACCTTGATCCAATACCTATTATATTCCTATTCTACATGCATAGCATCATAAACAACGATATTTGATTAGAAAAGTGTATATTCTGCGTTCCAGGGCTAATCAACATTGCACATATACTTTCAGCAGTGCGCATGATAAGATTTGATTTTATCCGTTCAAAGGACTGTTTTACGCTTGTTACACTTAACTAAAGCGTTTAATAACGAATATCTATTGTTTTATTTTCAAATTAACTCATGTTTTAAATGTAACTGTGTAAGGTTTATAGTAAATAGGTAAAACTAGAATAAGCTCGTTTTTTGGCGAACATCTGAAAGGTTCCATGTGACTACCAGTCTAATAGTCCGGTGGATATGTGATATATCAGAGTATTGAGCATTTTCTGATGAAAGCATGAAATTTGGCACACAAACACACAGTGGCCATGTGTGCGAACATATTTGGTTGTAGGGGCCATCACATATATGGTCTATGTAGGTCATGGGTGCCATTTTTCAAAATGGCCACCATTGACTCTACCGCAGATACATGAAATGTATTGAGGAACTTTACATTTGATGAAAATAATGTGAAATTAAGCACACAGTTGAATGAAGCTTTAGTTAAGACTTTTAGCCATGGGGCGATCACAGATTAGGGATATATAGGTCATGGTGTACATTTAAAAAAAAATGGTTGCCATCCGGTTTGAAACGTTTTCAAGTAACAGCTCAGCCTATTCGGGTTATTTCAAGAAGTTTTCATAACGGCGACCAGTAGCATCAGCAGCGGATATTTGTGATTTTCATAAGGTTTCTTTTGTCGAGTTCTTTTTACATTTTTGCCCAACTAAGCAACAGCCCAAAGGTTTCACAATACGCCCGTCAAGAAAACATTAGAGAATGTAAAAAATGTCATGTGCACATTGTACAGTGACGATAATGTGCACTAATTTCAAGGAAGAGCTTCTGAAATTCCACGAGCAATTATATGAGTTTACAATATCTTTGATGATACAGAGGTATAAATCCGAGAAAAAATGCAGGTAGTCCAGAAAGTCGCTTGCACATCTTCCTATGGTGACAATAATGTGTAACTCTATGACTATCAGAGTAGATCGAAATTTATAAATAGATAGAACCTTTATTTGTCCAGGGTAACACAATCAGTTCGAACAAGTAGTTTACATTGCGGCCCTTGTTGACGATAAATACCCCATGAGCAATCATATTACATGCCTATGCGACGGAGAGAATGTGTATTAATTTTCAAAATGATCAAATCAAAACTCTAGGAGGAGTTCTCAAGAGTATTTTTGATGGTAAAGTGACATAACTCCAGGAAAAAGTGTCGCAGGAATCTGAAAAATTCGCCTGAAGATAGTGTATGCCACGATTCACAAGAATCGAGCGAAAACTCTAGAACTAATTTCGAAAGTTTCGGAGAGCAAAATATGATTAGCTTCACTGAAATTACCTAATTGTGAGTTCTTAGAGAACAATATAAATGCATCAACCTACAATTTGAAGAAAACATATGAAAGAATGAAGAATCCAAGCTAACCAACCGTCAATCACACGACACTATACATTCAACCAAGTGGGCATAGGCCAGTATAATTAAATGCAAGAAGGAAGCGTTTAACGGTTTTTAATGAACCGGCAATATATCTCCGTCACCTTTTTATTGTGACTGTTCATATGACCATCATGCATAACTTTTATCACACGATGATCACATATGTATACGACCATCACCAGCATCAGCCACAAGGTCAAGGTGTAGCGCCAGGGATCTTTCATCATCAAAATTCATTAATTCCAAATCAGAGTATCTATTCCTCAGCACTGCTTGGGACCCGAGTTTTTCATCAATCAACTCCCATTTGGAACGGCAGAAAGAATATGCAAATTTCGGCAAAATGGTGCTCCCTGAAAGCATGTTGAAACTGGTCTTATAGTTCCAGCAACTAAAGAAGATGTCATATAGCGCTGAAATGGAATGTATATTCAGTCGTGATTTCTTTAAAAAAATGTTTTCTTTTTACAGCAAAGGCACAGCATGCCAACAGCATTCGGACGCTGACAACATCTACATTAGGGCCTGGATGTGAAATAATAATGTTTTTTGCGTTTTGCAATGTTACATAAATATGAAAAAGAAAAAGAAAATCATCCAGAAAAAGGAGGCCTGATTAGTTTAATTTGTGTCTATTAATAACGCATTAATTAATCTCTTTGCAGTTTCCTGTATTCAATTTGAAAGTTTTTTTAGCAAAAATGAATTAAATGTGAAAAAATTAATAATTTTGGTTACTGTCACTTGAGACCGGTAACTTACTTTCTACTTTTCTCATGTAAAAAGAACCTATCGAAGACAGATGGACAGGCGTTAATTTCGACTCCTGGAACACGAGTCAACTTTCCATAGGTAGTCACATTAAAAAAAAATAATAATAAATGCTCAGATCGGTTCTGTAAGACACAATATACCAAAAACGATCAAGCGTACGTACTACCAGCTGCTCTTCGAGGTCATTCCTGCCGCGAATCGCATGCAGGGTGCGCTGAATCAAGTTTGAAGGGCCCTTCTGTGTTTTACTGTCATTCTCATCGACTTCCACTTTGATTTTCTTCGTCAGTGGCTCACCGTCGGACGCAGTCGGTGTTCCAGCAACGGGCTCCGGATAAAGCGTCGTTTCACTTATGCTGATCTCTCGTTGTTCGTTATCTTGTCTTTGTTCATCTCTTTCTTTCTGCTATTCCCCTTTTTGCATTCTTCCTCCAGTCGATGTCGCATGTGTTCCGAACGCCCCAAGGAAAGACATTTTTTTGGTGATAGGAACTTGTTCTGGTAGGTTGACATATCATTTCAGGCCATCTGCGATTGCCCGAAGGCCGTTGATACATGCCGCACTAAGGGTTACTCGGTCTTTACTTTCTGAAAAGGTCCTTACTATACCAATATTTCCTTGTTGCCATAACAACCTTCATCAACTTTCTCACCACTGGATACTTCTTTAATCCAAATACCTTTGCCCATTAGCTGTCAATCATCTTCATAATGATGTCCCCATACTTTATTCCTTCCTGGAACCAATCTGAGGGAAGGTTTCTGCCTGATAGACCTTCCATTCATCTGCAGCATAGTCACTGTCAATGCCCCGTTTTAGCTGTCTTCTGTCAAGCCTGTTGCCAAAGCATTATGTGCTATATGTAAAGTATATGTTCATATATCAAGTCCTGGGCCACTTTCTTCTAGACATTCCCATACCATGCTAAATTCCTGGATCGAAATACAAGCGTCTAGTCAGCCATTTAATATTCAGAAATTTCGCGTCCATAATCCAAAGACCAAAATCATATAACAGCATTAGCACCAATTTTTTAAAAACAATCATACTATATATAAACATAGGCTAGTTTATTTTTGCAAGAGAGAAGTCGTCAATAATTTTCAATGATGCCGGCAAGACATCATGATATTCCAAAAAAATTCAAATCCGTATCGCTGATCAGTAGTCTTAATCCATGTGGTTTTCTTTTCAATGTCGTGATATAGAGAATGATGTATCTCAGACACACTTTCATTGTGCCTGTTCATATGAACACCATGAGGATCTTGAAGTACATTTGCTCATATCGAAAATAAAAATCAGAGGTGTTGATTGGGCCTCATTACATTAAATGATAACCGGCTCAGGCTTTCAAGCAGCACAATATATCAAGCAAGAAATGTACCAATAGAAGACTGTGTCCGTGTGTACCTTATATTCCAAATTTCTGCGGAGAAGTGAATTTCCTGTTCCTTCCACAGAAGCCGACTATAATGATATCAAGACGGCTGACCAATCCTGAGGACAATGACGATGTTTTGTACCATCTTATATTTAATTGGTAATCATTTTCTTGTATGGATCTACTGACAAATACATAGTGGATTCCCTGACTACATCTGTGTCACCTTCTTAATAAATGTTGTCTGTGTACCTTTTGTAACGTGAAATACGACAATATGCAGTTCTCCTGCTGGAAATTCCCATAACACAGATGGTCATATAATATTCACCCATTGAATTCCCTTGAGAACCTGATAAGTTAGGCGAGAACATTTCGGGTTCACACGAGCAACCCAACAACGTCTAATAGTATACAATACTCTATAGCTTGTCCTAACTTATAAATAAAATATATGCCATTAACGAAAAATATTACTGTAAACATGTATTCCCTATTCAGTTGTGAGTTAATTTCAACGCGTAATAAGCACGTCCGTCAGCTCCCGGGAAAAGTAAGCTTCTTACAGACATCGTGAGGAAATAGTGTTAAATTCCTTGTCATGGCTTCATAATCGGCTTTACCGAGGGTAAATCTCATGTGAAGAAGATATAGAATAAATATTACATGAATGTAACTTTTATATGCATTTTAGCGGTTTGGATTGTCTTTAACTAAATTCCTTATGTGTTGTGTTGCTACAAGGCGAAGACCAATGTACATGACCGTGGAAATGAGTGGCTGGGGGAATTGAAGCAAACTAAAACCTATTGGACAAATAAAATGGCGAAAATTGTTCATAGACAAACAATGTGCAGGGAATTTTAGGTTCTTTTAGGTCATAAAGCTTACATAAAGCTCCCTGCTCAGGCAGAACATCACGATAAGGACACCCTTGTTTCTTAGCTTATAATAATTCCTTATATTCTCAAATTAATAAATTATTGATGACAATGAACTTTCATATCTGTGTCGCTCTGAAAACAATGTTCCTATATACATGCATCAGATACGATAATAATAGCCTGCCGTCGTCTATGAATAATTCAGGTGTACATAATGGGAAGATCTAATGCATAAGATAAATATTAACATGAAACTCCAAGCCGGCATAAAATAAAAATAAAAACAAAATATTAAAACTACATGTTTCTGATTAGACTGTCAATATTTTTATTGTTTTTTTCAGTATATTGGTTTACATCTGGCAGAAGAATGTGATCGCAGGGTGATCTACTGAGTGGTCTCCCCCGTAGGCTTAGGCTATATCATCTGTCAGAAGTGAGATAAGTGCTTATCTCACAAGCATAACAGACAAGTAGAGACATTTGCCAGCATATGAAAGGTATAAGTGCTCAATATATTTTCTTCGTGATGTTCACATACTTTTTTTTCGAAAACTTTTGAATCTGAAATTTTAAGAGTGAAGAGGGATAAGCAGAATGGTAATCTATCTATGCTCTCAATACAGACCAATATGATTTATCTGAGACAATCCAAGCATTACCTGAAGACTTGGATAACCAATACTTTTCATTTGTGGTCATTGGAATCTTGTTCAAAATCCTACAATGGATAAATTTAATTATTCTAGGATTAATCAACGAACGGCCAGACAAAATATTTTGGAGATTCATGACCTTGAAGATCCATGGGGAGAATTTAACCCGGAGCAGAGGAGAATCACATGGCTACAGAAAAATCCTATCAAGCAATCACGCTTGGACTTCCTCTTTATTTCTCGAAATTTGCTTCTCATAATGAATAAGAGTGAAATTGAGCCCAGTTAACGATGAGACCACTCGCTAATTCTCACGTCACTGAAACTTAATGATTTTAAAAGAGGTCAGGGTTTCTAAAAAATTAATAACTCTTTAGTTATAAACAAACA
The DNA here is from genome assembly GCA_036873755.1 of Hanleya hanleyi. Taxonomy (NCBI): domain Eukaryota; kingdom Metazoa; phylum Mollusca; class Polyplacophora; order Lepidopleurida; family Hanleyidae; genus Hanleya; species Hanleya hanleyi. The sequence goes on from JAVTVY010011281.1 coordinate 22,021, forward strand.
ATATTTTCAGTTAATCAAATTTACAATTCAGGAAACTATAGACCAATACTCCTCCAAAACACAGGATCAAGACGGAGTAATAACCTTTGATATTAATGACCAACTTCTACCGACTATTTCAGATTCAAGTCAGAAAAAGGAAGAAACAGTTAAAGAGAAAAAATACAGGGAAAATATTCAAACTAAATAAGAAACTGGACAATTCAAGAGGAACAGTTGAAAAATATCAACTCACAGGTGAAATCATCAAATGTAATCAAAATTAGAATCTACTAACAAAAATAAAAGTTGAAGGTATTATGACGAGATTCAAGGCTAGGTGATCGGCAAAGGAGAAAAAACATCGAAGTATTATATAAACTTAGAGCACATGAATTATCTCAATATAGAAATAACTACGATAGAATCTCTAAATGGAAAGATCCTTAGTCCTAGAACGTAACAAGCTATTAAGATGTCTAACGATCTCAAACTTAACTTAAAAGCAAACAAAATCGTTGGAGGGTGACTTTTCATCTGAGGAGACATTGCCATATTTAGAATCACAGAAAAATGACGGGATTGTCCGTTCAGAATTTTCTTCCTATTTTTTCAAATTTCTGCGAAGGGATCTTGGACAATATCCTAGCAGGTCCCTGAACTATGCCTGCAGCGTAGGGGAACTTTCTGCTACACAGAGGCTAGTTGTAATAACCGGTCTACTAAAAGAACATCTGACAAACCGGTGCTAAACGTGACTTACACATTCTGCCCCAGTGCCATTGCACTTCAGATGAAAACAGCGTTGCAAGTATAATAAAAGAAGATCCAACTGGATTTATGACTGACAGATTTATTGGTGAAAATACGAGAAATATGTTATGATTTAATGGTTTTAAATGAAAGAAAAATATTTCTGGCCTAATACTTTTAATAGATTTTGAAAAGGCCTTCCATTCGGTTAGCTGGAGTTTTATTCAAAAGGTTTAAAGTTTCTTCGGCTTTATTTTCTCGGTACAAAAATGGGTGGAAATCTTCATCAAAAAAAGTCATCTGTCTTGCTAAATGGTTTTGCTTCTCAGTTTTTCTCGTTGGCAGGTGTCGCCAGAGAGATCCCCTCTCCCCATACATACATTTTCTACTTTGCTGAAATATTAGAAATAATGATGAAATTAAAGGGATACAGTTAGGTGATGCAATGTTTATACTGTCCCAAAATGCGGGTGATATGGATGTTTGTTCTGGATCAGAGTCAGAGAAATCTGGTTGCTTGCTTGAAAGATTTGGAATTTTTGCTCAATTATCTGGACTATCAAAATACTGATAAACAAAAGCCATTCGGACAGTGTCTGCAATTGGTTCGGATAAAGCACATAAAACATGATGGCGGCGAAAATACGCGGTGCACATGCGCATTAAGTCATTATCGATTTCAGCTGTGACATCCAAATCCCACTCCGCTCCATTCAGACACGGAAGATGCTGATTAACGAGAGCCATGCGCACAAATGCTGCGTGCGGAGATTTAGCCCCAGTGCAATAAGAGGATATATCTGAAAGTAGGGAGTAGATCATCTGATGCCATGAGAATGAGTGACAATATACTAAATCTCTATTGGGCTTATGTCAACGCAGCAAGGAATCAATTTCAACAACACGTTTCGTACAGAGACCGGTTTAATAATTCGTGCTGTTTTGCACTCGACACTGGCTGGTGACGTCAAGTGGGGTGTGCTCACTCATCGAGACATGTTAACCCTATGGAGACTGAACACATCATATACAATCGATCCAAACATCAATAAATAGGGTGAGTATTCGTGTGTTGTGTTTTGTTGTTTTTTTCATAATAGAGACTATGCGTAACATTTGAAAATGATATGGTAAGATTCCTGGGTGAAATTAATACTCATTATAAGAAATATAACCCCGCCCAAAAAGTTATATCTGCGCGGCACTTTCATTCCTCGACTTTCAGGTATATAAATTAGAATAAATCGGTAAAATAGGGGTTAGCTACAGATAAAAATGTTGTAAATATGACCTGAAATTCAAAATATAGTTAAATAAACGACCCTCATCAATTGTGTTGAAAAATGGTGACTACATAATGTCGACCATGTTGGAGTGACTGAAGTGCCTACTCAAATTAAAGATACGTGTATCTGTTTCGATAAATAATGGTGGTTGATGCACATATCCTAGGTAATGCTCGAAAATGCATTAAATGATATATTCAATATAGGAATTGTCACATGATGGCGACAGATTGTCTGACAGATATTCTATTGCGGGCGACAAATTGCTCGAACGTTTCGTATTTAAAGACAAACCGAACAAAGCCGTTTCTTGAAGCTGGCAACTACTTGAAAAATTCCCATTAGTAGAGCACATACCATCAACCCTTACCTGTTTTCACAGTAGAGTATAATAGAGGTGATGTTTCTTCATTCCATTTCATATGTCATGGTATCAAAAATACAATATCAGCTAACATATAATTAACTATGCAGTTTTCTTGGAATACAAATTAGTTCCATTTCATCACCATTATATAAACAGTATACCTTCTGATGCAAGTTATTACACAGTTCACACAGATCACAAGGCTAAATTCCAGTACAGTTGTGACGAAAATGCCCATGGCCTGGAGAAATATAATTTCCTATGTTTGAGGGCTCGAATTAATTGGAAATTTCTTTCTCCACTGCACGGAGATACCAGGGGGTCTATGTTGTTTTACGTAGGGCATCTGTTGTTTTGAGTACAGCTTGTGTGAGTATATACTACTGGCGGGTGTTGTACAGTGAGTTGTTGTCATAAGGGAGCATATATAAGGTTGAGTATGATGTATAATGTTCATTCTCGTGTGTGTCGCGAACCCGAAGAACATTTTGAAGCCGACTCTATAGTGCAAGAATTATGTCCGACAACGAAAATGGGTCCACACCGATCGGCGATAAGCTCGATTTGATTCTGCGGAAAGTTGAGGACTCAAAACGGGAAATCGAAGCATCGGTAGAGAACCGATTAGCTAGACTGAGTGAAGAATTTGCCCAGACGTCTAGAGAGGTTCAAAAATTCAAGGCGGAAAAAGAGTATTCCTGGAAGCGTGAAGGAAACAAACGCAATTATAACTTTAACTCTGAGGTGTTGGAGCAGATGACCCAAATCAAATGAGCACTAAGCTATAAAAAGACTGATTACGCACTTGAGTTGATTGAACAAACGACGGAGAAGCTTAATCAGCGCAATAAGCTTATTAAAATAGCTGATTCGTCTGAAGCAGGTTGGGAGACCGTCAACCAATATGTCACAAATGATTTGGCAGACGATTCGGACGACAAGAAGCGAATTTACCGAGCAGAGGGACGAGCGACCCGGAAGATGCGGGCCAAGAGAACGAGATCTGCCAGGTCTCATGGATATGGGCGGTCTAATTGGCGCACGCCTGCGCCAATGCAGCAGGTGGCAACAACGACTAGGCAACATGGGAGTTTTGTTCCTTTTGCTGGCGGTAGTGGGGAGCAGTCCTTTCGGAGCTGCTGGAGAGGGGGTGTAGGTCGATCAGGCTCGTGTTACCAATGCGGTGAATTCTCGCACTGGAGGAAGGACTGTCCATTCGTCGGCGTCAACCCCCAGTTGCCCAGAGGTGCTAGAGCCCCGTCAACAACTGCCCAGTAAAGAAGGACTATCAGTTAAGTGCTCTGTTCAGACTGATTCAACGATTTGTTATAAATCTGAAAATAACGTTTCTGAAACTTTACCTACTGACAATCTTACTCACGATTATTTTGAAAATGAGGAAGGCATGAGCGAAATCGAGGGAAGGCTTAAAGAGCGTAGTCAGTTCTGGAGAGATATAGGAGCTATAGACTTCATTGTTCACACCCTGCATACCAAACGGCTGCCCCAACTTCCGCCGGAGGGTGAACTTCCGCCGGAGGGAAATTACAAATTTGATTAGTTAAGTAAGTTCAGATTTTTCATTTTTTTGGTAGTTTTCACGTATTTACTACTCGAAAATTGAATGAGAAAATATTCTCAAGGGGACGCATTAGCAATTCGTGTGAAATTTTCAACTCGTCCTTGTATTATTTTTTAATTACAATTCATTTTATCTGACATTAAGAGCTAGATTGCAACATAACAGTGATTAGATGCTTAAAAAATCATCTATCTTTGTATCCTTCGCCAAATAAGTTATAGATATATGAAGAATAGTTCCTTAACAGCAGGCTGATAGCTTGTAGTTTCAAATAGTTCAATGTACTTCGGTCAATGTTAGATTTTCTAGCCCATGCATGTTTGTATATGATACAAATACCGCCGGAGGAACATGTCTCGAAGATATGATTACCGCCGGAGGATCTAATCTCTAATTGCGTTTGTCTATGTACACGATCAGGCCACTTTACTATATGTTAACCATGCAGACATAGCCATTTTATCCTCGACATTTACGCCCATCGTGCCAACTCGTGTATTGGCTAGGCGTTCTCGTCAGCATTGTAATTTTCCGGTCTCTTTGGCGAATCATTCTCCCCTGTCTAACCCCCTAAACTGTCGGTGAAACAACCAAATTTCTGACAGTATGAGATATACAATCTGACGCCGTGAGAATGTTGCGAATGTGTATCCGTCAGATACAGTCTAGGTATCGGATAACCCTCTATTTAGAGCACCATTAAGCGTTTCTGAACAAGAAGTATCGTAATAGATAACCATTTCTGAGTTTATTGAGTTGTTTAAACTACACGATTTATGGAAAAATTAGGTAATAAAGATAGGATTTGGTTAGACCCTGTGATTATATTGGGTCTGATTTTAGTTAGAATGGGGACCGGCTAGGCCCCGGAATCTCTGGGGTTCTAGGCAGCCGGAGACGCATTCTGGCATCCCGATGGATAAAATCGCAAATCATCTCTCAATTATCGCTCGTATTTTGATAGTTTTTGTGTTTTTCTGTGAATTGTTTTTGGAAACCTAAACGTGAAATGGCGCGTTCTGGCATTTTGACAGCTATTTCCCACTTTCAATTGAAATGGAATTAATCACTTTTTATGGTCTCTACTGAGATTTTTTTACTTATATTTAGTAAATAAGGTCCTGTTGCATTTTGACGGAATATTTGGACTTAGAAGACTTTTGTAGAGTGAACTAACGGAACTAACTTTCTTCTCTCTAGTAGGTCGGGGATATTCTTAAATCTAGATTTAAAATTGTGCTTTCTAGACAGTACAGCCTATTTTCGACTTGTTTTGGATTAACCCTATCTGGCCTGGGCGATTTGGGCCCGTAGCCTGGGGGGGGGGGGAGTGCCCCTCTAAGGCTAGAGGGCTGAAACTTACCACACTATATCTTTGGGTCAAGCTGTACAAGAAAATGTAAAAAATATCCAAGATGGCCGCCATGATGACGTCACAGACGTCATTTTCTAAAAGAGCATTTTTGGACGATTTTTGGTCAAAATCTTCGAATTTTTTTACTTTGCTTTTTCTTCGCAAAAACTGCATGATAGATTAGTAAATAATAATCTGATATGAAATAAAATAAGTTTTTCCCACTTTTCTATACAGAAAAGTAAAAATTTTGAAGAAATATGACGAAAACATCACTTTTTCTGGTATCCCACATGGCCACCATTTTGAATTTACCCATGATCCTCTGCTCGTGAGGTTATGCAAATAGGCTCAAAATGATAATAATGATAACCTATAACGTGACGAAGTTTCTGCTCTTCATTTTTTGGCGTTCCGGAGATATCGCAGAAAGTTTGTTAGGGGTTGGGGGGGAAGACATTTTGGCACCCCCGCCCCCAGGACTGGTAGGGTTAATGAGGGAAGGGAGGGAGAGCGGGAAAAATTGGGGGATGTTTTTTGGTGATGCTAAGACATATGGTTTCAGTAAAATGCATAGAACCGCGTTGAATCAATATGCGAATTTTTGTGTAATTTTTGAAGAAATATGGTGAAAACATCACTTTTCTGCCATGTCCGCCATTTTGAATTTACCCATGATCCTCTGCTCGGGGGGTCATGCAAATAGGCTCAAAATGACCCCAATATGATATTCGGAAAAGTCACGGAGTTTCAGCTCTCAATCTTTTGTCGTTCCGGAGATACGAGCAAAAAACCAACAAAGGGAGGCGGGGAGGCGTAAAGTGCCCCCCCAGGCCAGGTACGGCCACCATCATATCACTTTAGGCGAGGGTCCAGGGGCCGCCGGAAGCTTAATCACAAGGTCGGGTACGGACCTGGAAAGGTAGAATGCACCCAGAAACAACCTAGCGTGTATGACAAATTGGACAAACGAACAACGAATTCGCATGAAGAAAAATAATTTTTTGTTTCGTTGATAAAATAACGTGACATCAAACGGCATCATGCATATGAACGCACATGTTACTTATTCACGGTCGGTGCTCAGAGCCGCTAACAAATTCACTGGTGCTCTGGACCGATCAAAGTCTTCTTCAACTTGGAAGCTATCAAAACTGCGTAGTTCGTTTGATTTTCATTTTGTGTTTATTTCTTTCTTTCTTCGTTTTTTGTTTTTTCTTTCTTTCATATTTTTGTTTATTGCGCAAAAGTGGTACGGCCATGGCTTCCGACGCCCTTTAGGTGAAAGGTTGTTCAATCCGGAACTAAGTCCCGACTGTTATGTTTTTTATTGCATGGCCTGTCCATTTCTTAAAACTTCAAGATATCCAACACTTTCGGCTCAGCCTTCATGTTTTATTTTTGAGACCTTCATAAGACTTATACAGACGGACAACCTAGAAAATTGTCGAATTTACAAATGCAAAACGCTGCGTTCTGCTGCATTCTGATAATAGTAGACCTTTTACCGCATCACATTTGCCATTCTCTCTGGAAAACTATCAAAACTTTAGTGTAGTGTTTATTTATTTTTTCCTGCTCAAATTATTGGGGGGCTTCAGCCCCCGTAGCCCCTTCCCCCGCTCCGCCGTGTCTGTTAGATACTCCGGCGGTAACTGTATCATATTATTATTGACTCCGGGGGTAATCAAATCTCACTCCGCCGTATGTTGTATCACCACTTCCACACAGGTCATATTCATGAGTCTCGAAATCATCGAAATTCTTCTTTTTCACATATAAATATTATCTTGCCATTAAAAGGCAACCTCGTTCTACACAACGATCGTAGGTATATTCTTGATTAATTAGATATAATGCATATTTGATGTAGTTTTTCTAAGAAAGGTTTCTAGATTCGGCTTCTAATGGATGTAATTGTCTATTTAGAATTATCCCGTTCTCAAAAACACGCCAGCTAGTTAAATAAACGTACCATCTAACGACTGAGACAATGTGATATTGTTGATAGGGTATGGTTCTGACATATCAACGTAAAAATCAACAAGTTGTCCTACCATTTTTCACGCCCTTCCCTCCGGCGGAAGTTCACCCTCCGGCGGAAGTTGGAGCAGCCGTTTGGTATGCAGGGTGTGTTGTTGATATAGTGGAAAATGGCTACAAAATTCTGTTTTATACGACCCCTTTTGCTATGGAGATTAGAAATAATTTATCTGCTATACGTCATAGAGATTTTGTTGTTTCAACGATCGATGATCCGCTATCTGTGGCTACCCAAGCTTCGGGTAAAAAGAGGCTTATTCTTGATCTGAGTATAGTTAACAAACATGTTGTAATTACAAGCGTCTAGTCCGTCATTCATAATCCAGCCGTCGTCCATTAGAGAATATCCGCGTCCATAATCCGAAGACCTATTCCATTTTCCATATAACAGTATTAGCACCAAATTCAAAAAGACAATCATAGTATACATAAACATAGGCTTGTTTCCTGCAAGAGAGAAGCGGTCAACAGTTTTCAATGATGCCGGCAAGACATCATGATGTTCCAAAAATATCAAAACCGTCTGTAAAATATGAAGATTGGCGGACTGCACTGATGTATATTTCAAGAAATAGTTGGCTGGTGACTTTTGATATTCACTCGGCATATCATCACGTCGATATATATGAAGGGCACAAAGATCACCAGACAACTAATTAAAAAATGGCGGAAAGAATGTATTAAAATTCTTCTGTTCATTGACGATGATTTGATTGTTGGCGAGACAGAGTTTGAGGCGGCAAAATGGTCTAGATCTGTAAAAACTGACCTTATTTTATCTGGCTTCGTACCTAAAGTTGAGAAATCAACCTGGTCGCCGTTACAAGTAACCGAGTGGTTAGGTCTAGGTATAGACACCAGAGTTATGATTCTGACGATTCCCGAAAGGAAGATAGTCAAAGCTGAAAACAGTCTTGTAAAATTATTATATAACAAATTTCAGCCAAAAAATGTGCGCGAAGTTGCCTCCGTGGTAGGACAGATTATATCAATGAAGTTGGTCATGGGTTCAGTCTGTCAGCTTATGACAAAAGCTTTGAGTATAGACATAGCTATGGCGACCAGCTGGAATAGTAAAATTCCAATGTCTTTAGCCAGTATGAAACAATTAGAGTTCTGGCGTCAGAATATTCGTGTTAATATGTCAAAGCCTATTGTTGCATGTACTTCTACTTCTAGGATAGTTTATTCAGACGCCAGTGCGACGGGATTTGGGGGCTATTGTGTGGAGGTTGATGAGGCGTTTTCACATGGACTGTGGAATGCGACCGAAGCTGAGCGCAGTTCGACTTGGCGCGAGTTGAAAAGTTTTGTTTGTTTGTTGAAATCTCAACGAGTTAAATGGTTTTCAGATAACATGAATGTAACATCTATTGTGGAAAAGGGCAGTATGAAGCCTGAGTTACAGCAGATTGCTATGTCTATTTTTGATATATGTATATCTAAGCAGATATATCTCGAGATGCAGTGGATTCCACGATCTGATAACGAGAAAGCTGATTATTTGAGCAAAATTGTAGATCATGACGATTGGGGTGTTGCGTTGTACGTTTTTGAGTATTTCGATGAGCTTTGGGGACCGCATACAGTGGATAGGTTTGCTAGCTATTATAACTGCAAGACCCTGAGATTCTGTTCAAGATATTGGAACCCTGGATGTGAGAGTGTAGATGCTTTCACGGTTGACTGGGGAAATGAGAGGAATTGGATAGTGCCACCTGTTTATTTGATAAGCAGAGTTTTGAAACATATGAGCTACTGTAAAGCAGTGGGTACTCTTGTGGTGCCTCAATGGTATTCGGCAAGTTTTTGGCCACTCCTGTGCCAGGGATCAAAATTTATTCCGGAAGTTAAGGAATATCATTACTTACCCCGAGCAAAAGAGGCGTATGTGCCTAGTCGAATTTCAGGGGGATTGTTTGGTGTCAATGATCTCTATTTCAACGTGTTAGCACTCAACATTGATTTTTCATGATTTTTTTCTGGTGTTTTGTAGATATGCTGAACGGGGTTATTGGACAGCAAATCAAGGAATTACCAGCCCATCTTCGTGATACTGTTGATAGTTTGGCCAGTTTGATAATTGAGGCTCGGGCGGAATCTACGAGCAAGAAGTATCTAAACGGTTTTGCGACCTGGAAAAAATGGGAGGGAGATATCGGTATTTCCCTTGATTTGCCGGTTTCACCGTTACATTGCGCTTTGTATTTGACAGTAGTATGTCAACGATCTGAGTGTTTTAGTACCCTTAATTCGGCGTTCTATAGTATTCGTTATGTACATAATATGCTGGGTATGTCGTCACCTACAGCCAATACTTTAGTTAAGAACGTGTTAGAGGCAGCAAAGAGAAAGTTGTCTCGGCCTGTTGTGAAAAAGGAACCCATTGACATTTAGTTGATACGCAAAGTTTATGATGCGAGATTTGTAAATAATATACTACCGGATCAAAGAATGATTGCAATGATTTTATTGGCATATGCAGGCTTTTTGAGATCTGCTAAGTTATTGTACATAAGACGTTGTGACATTGTTATATGCCAGACTTACATGTATTTGTTTATTGAGAAGTCCAAAACTGATATGTATAGAGATGGAGCATGGCTGCTGATTGGGAAGACTGGGACTGATTTATGTCCCGAAGAAAATTTGTTGATTTATTTGCGCATGGCTGCTTTGTCGGATGATTCAGCAGAATTCATTTTTCGTGGAGTTACAAAATGCAATACAGGCTATAAGCTGCGGAAGCCAGATACACCTGTCATTTTCTCGTCTGAGAGAAATATTTTTTGAGGCTTTTACGCCTTTTGTACCAAATGTAAAAGCGTATGGGCTTCATAGTTTAAGAGCCGGTGGTGCGACAGCCGCCGCCAATAACGGTATATCAGATAGGATGTTTAAGCGACACGGTCGTTGGAAAAGTGAAAGTGCAAAGGATGGTTATATAAAAGATAGCTTAGATAAGAGATTGCAAGTATCTTTATCTCTTGGTCTTTAGTTTCTCCATACCGTTTCTTTGAGTCCCATGACGCACGACGCCCGCAATGATGTGTTTTGTTATTTCTGGTATCGAGGGCGCATTGTATGCTGGAGAAATATAATTTCCTATGTTTGAGGGCCCGCAATGATGTGTTTTGTTATTTCTGGTATCGAGGGCGCATTGTATGCTGGAGAAGGTCATTTTCGTTCTATGCGGACATTGTAAATAGCATTGTGAATGGACCGACAAGGTGGATATTCGGCTTACCTGTATTAACTGTGCGCTGAAACTTTCAGCGAAGGACGTGTAAATATCCCTGACACGCATCTTGCATCGAAACTGGGCGAGAGAAGTCGAACTCTGCTGATCTGACACGAAATCCAACACCGCCTGAGGCTACACATTCGCTATATGGAAGCTGCCATGTTTGTGCGCGCAATGGATTCTGGGAGCCAGAGGCTATATAAGACGCACAGAATGGACGTTCGGCATTCTGTCTCAGACAATCGGCGGGTAAACGTCGTGCAGGAGAGCACAGAGACAGGATCGCCGCAAATGCGCCGAATGGGCCGAAAGTGCCGAATTGATTGCCGAAACAGCGCCGAACCATCCGCTGAAGGGTTGGAAAGCCGAGAGCTGAGCCATAGCTTGGGGATAATAGATGCTAACACGCACAGTATCTGATGACGAGACGAACCGCCAGACGGGGATAAGATACTAACACGCACAGTATCTGAAGACGAGATGTCCATCAGCGGGGAATACAGAGCACCAAATATCCCACACTGCAGCCCATCACACAAATACCATTTTACATGATTACATATACTTGCTCACATACAAGATCGTCGGCCTTATGGACGGAATAGATCTAATCACATTCACCTACACTAGTTACTCACAGGCCTCGGCTAGGGATAACTAATAACACAAGCTTACATCCACTGTACATATTTACACTGCCGCAGGGCTCGAATTATGCTTTGCCGCAAGTCTTTGAATTCTATTACAAATCATTGATATTAATTGACATTACACTGTACGGTAATAATACGCTCCGAGACCAGGGCATTATTACCACATATATATGCAGATAATTTGAGCCTATTAACTCGCCCTTGGGTCCACGCCGTAGAGGGGCCGTTGCCGGAGACGGGTCTCCGAAGTCGGGCCGCCGCAGACGTGAGGTCTACCGAGCCGAAGACGGGTCGCCGTGGTCGGGCCGCCGAAGACGTGAAGTCTGCCAAGCCGAAAGGGGTCGCCGCCGAATTCGTGCCGCCGGAGGACGTGAGGTCTACCGAGCCGAAAGGGGCTGCCGCCGAAGACGCTGTGGTGTGCCGTACGGGCCGACGCCGCGGAAGGGCTACTGCTAGGATTCCAGAGACGATTAATAACGCTTGGATAAACTGGGCCGTGTAACCTTAGACACGGTAGACGTTCCATACAGTGACGCCGTACCATACCACGACGAGAGCCAGTCTGGACGAGTCTGGACGCGTCATAGATAGGGTCTCATGTATATATTGTATATAATTCGTCTTTCTCTTTAAGATAAAGATAACACTTAACGATAACTACCTCTAGAGTAGGGATCTTTATTACAGGTATTGTGCGCGTACAGAGCTGTGTACATAGCAGAATACAATATTATTGCTTTATTATCGCCTCGGTTGTTTCTACAGGTCCCCCCATCCTACCTCCTCGATCCAGACAAGGTGACAGGTTGAATCGGACCTTCCTCGTTGGCCAATTCCAGTCATACGAGACTGCGTTCACATCAGCCTGACAATTTGTCACAGGGGCCTGAGACCAGGCCGCCTCAAGTCTCGTGTACACCGCAAAGATAGACGTTTTCTGACCGCTCGATTGTCACACAGTCATTTAAATGTAAATGATCAGCTTAGGACAATGAAAACCAATGGGGACAATAGATAGGTATCGTACTCATTTCTTTATCATGATTGTGAATGAGCAAGGTGCATTTCAAAGACAATCCATGTTTATTCTTTCTATAACACCGGTACTGGCTAAGAAGAAAATACATGTAAATCAGTTTTATAAGCAGGAAGGTGATTTTTTTGCCTTGGGCCTTAACCCTGTTCATTAGCATTGCTACTGTAAGTAATTAGACCCCAGCAGAAGACGGTATATGAAATCCAATGACATTGCACATTCCATGGAATGAGGTACCGGTATGTTTGAGTAATATTTTAGCTGTTTCAGCTCTTACACTTACTGGAATTATTTTCATATAAAGAACCATCCACGAGAACACAGTTGAGGCAAATCTCGATAGATTTGTCTGGACCTGTTTGCCCCCATTCCGGTACAGGCTTACAGGGTAAGATAACTTGCTTTTCGCGGAGGCCGATAATCTATCCCAATGTCGATAGCAAATAGATATGGAGTTGGCAGAGTTGGTCGACATCACCTACATCGATATCAAAGATATGCTCAAAGCCACGTGTGTTATGATTTTTGATGGTATGTGACCAAAAACATACTAACCAGCATCAATGAAATCTTGCCATACCCTGTAAATATAACTTTTGAGACGAATAGCCGGATTACGTTTTCACATGTCACAAATATGGACTATATTATTCTGCACTGACAATAGTTATTCATGCCCAATTGAAATATTCAAAGAATACTTATTATGCATAAAAAGCATTTTGTACACTCCCAAACTCCGTCGTCCATCATTTTTTGAATTATATATTTCTTGTTTTTCATATTTCGCAAGTGCGAGATAATTGCTAATATACTTTTTTTCTATTGGAATGTAGTGTTAACAATGATTCGTTTGACTTTATAATAGAAGATTCGTATAGTTCAACTAAAAAAATATCATGTGATATAGGCCGACGGTGAGAACAAGCAAAGCCGTGCCACAAATTTTAGATTATCGACCAACAGTCCTGATATACGGCCAAAGAAAATAACGAAAGCCCACAATGGTTCGGTTTGACGATTTAATACGTAAAACAATATGGTAATAAAATAATGCTGATTGATTAAGATATAATAATATCTCACTCGCGGCCGGGATAATTACAGTTTATTTCGTGTAGCATTTCTAACAATTTGTTTTGAATGTACAAACCAAGGGAGCATTCAATCAATCCACACACGTTGATTTTCTGATGAAACACAATTTTCCAACGACTGTCACAGTCAATTGCCTCAACTCGAATGAGTGAAACAGTGTAAACAAAAAGGTCTGTACCAATGAATTTCGAGCCGTACCCCTTCGATACGCAGTATTCTACTTTGGACGTCTCCTCGTGAATTGTTTTTGTACAGTGAAAACAGTTAGTTCCTTGCAAGAGAGGAGCGGTCAAAAGTTTCAGTAATGGCAGCAAGATATAAAATCCTTATCATTGACAAGTTTTCGTAAATCCGTGAATTTCTTTTGCAAACATATCGTCTATATAACCATGATAACGTTTGATGAATCAAAAGGACTGTGATTGAAATGATCATCTAAATGTATTTTAATGAGAATAGATATAAGTATAAATTCACATTCATTATTATTATTATTATCATTAACGAGAAATTCAAGCCTCTCTATCAACAAAGAAACATCCCAAGAATAGTATCCTTTACGAACAATAGAACTGAAGAAATCCGTGTGGCTTCTAACATTAATATACCGGAGACCAATTTTACTGAACGCTGATATGATCAATGAACTGAAATGGTCCCTGATGGAGAATAGTGGCATAGAAAATCGAGAAATCCCGAATGGATACGTGTCGGTTTGGTATGAGTCCTTTGTCATCTAATTCTTCGCAAGACTTTTTTTTTTTTTAGTTTTTAAGTATCTGTTCTTTCTAAATAGCAGCATAATACAACAGTGGCGCTAAATAATAGAATAGAAATAGTAGAACAACACGTGCACGCTGAACACGCGTTGTCTCGCCTCCGCACACTAAGTGGCAATGCAGTTCGTCAATCACACCTCAGAAATATATTTCCAATGTATTATATAAGATTATAAGAATTACCATTACACTCTATTCAAGTGTCATAGCGCTGATTTTTGATTGAAATTGTAGTTTAAGGGCCGCTTCCCATTCGGATTTCGCGGCCCATCAACTCAAATGTTTTATTTGAATTTCGCGGTACATTTCTTTGTTTATTGAATATCTTTTCCAGCGCTAGATATATAAATAAATAAATAAATAATAAATAACAATGAGAGATTAGTAGGAGGTATAAATAGAAGTACATAAGAATCGCTATGTACAAGTTCGTAAGTCTCTTTCTGGTTTTTGGTTAAGTTATACTGGTAAATATGAGTTCACTGTAATCGCGTGGATGATTCCTTTGTCTTGGTACCCCTTTGTACGCACAAAGCCGTCCAGAAAAAACTGGGAGAACCATGGGCGTCTTCAGGATTTTTCGAATCGACGCCCTTGGGAACAGGGTGGGTTCTTCCAGAAATCTGTGCCTGTAACAATTGCTTGGAGTGCGTATTGGGGCACAGGACGGCAGGTCTACGTCCTATATTGCGTGAAAGTCAAAGGATCATATTCTGTGTTAAGGCGTCAGTTCGATGTCGTCTATGGGGTAGCGTGTCGGTGTGGTTTAGGATTTGGTGTTCTGGTTCTGGAGGTTTCTTGTTGTGCGGCGTGGCCACTCAAGGCGCTGTTGGTATTCTTGTGATCGTCATCCGTCTTCTGTTTTTAGTCTTGTCCAGCCCGCCTTTGCTCTTCGGTGTGCCGTGCGGTGCTGTTTAATAATTTTTGTCGTCATGAGTGTTCCGTTTCATGTCTGGTCTTGTTCACCCGGCTGAAGTCAATTCCTAGTTCCCAGTTCCTTATTCGCGAATAAGGAACTGGGAAATTATAGTATTTCCCAGTTCCCATTTCCCAGTTCCTTATTCGAATTCTGCTCAAATTGGGCCTCAAGGAATACAGCCTTGGGGCGGCTAATTAAGCCACCCAGATTAAGTAAAGTTGTTAATATTATTATTATTATTATTATTACAATCTGAACGTGCGTATGTGGGCTGCGTCAGCTATTGCTTTTTTTACCCTCTATACCAGCCTCGGGACGTGTGTGTGTGTGTGTGTGTTGGGGGGGGGGGGGGTCGGGTGCGAATTGCATGAAACAATAATTTGTGCCATCTAAGCTATACACCGTATGCAAGTACTATGACACTACTATCAGGAAAACATCAGTTGTGCCTGCCACACGTTATCGTTTTGACACTGAGGCACCGCAAACATGGTAGGGGTCATTTGTTTCATATTTTCGAATAAGGAAACAGCTTTGAGACGGTGCATGAAGTACTATCAGGATAACATCAGTTGTGCCTGGTACAGATTATCGTTTTGACACTGAGGGACCACAAACACGATACGGGTATTTTTTCATATTTTCGAATGAGAAAACTGCTTTTGGTTGATACATGAAGCAATAATGGTAATCTGTGACACCCTAAACTATACACTGTCAACAAGTACTATGACAGTACTATCAGTATAGCATCAGTTGTGCCTGGAACAGATTATCATTTTGACACTGAGGGACCACAAACACGATAGAGTAATTTTTCTTTTTTCATATTTTCGAATGAGAAAACTGCTTTGCATTTATACATGAAGCAATAATGGTAATCTGTGCCACCCTAAACTACATATTATCAGCAAGTACTATGACAGTACTATCTGGATAACATCAGCTGTGCCTGGCACAGATTATCGTTTTGACACCGAGGGACCCCAAACACGGTAGGGGTCATTTATCTCATATTTTCGAATAAGGAAACAGCTTTGGGTTGGTACAGGAAGCAATAATGGTAATCTGTGCCACCCTAAACTTTACACTGTCAGCAAGTGTTATGACAGTACTATCAGTATAACATCAGTTGTGCCTGGCACAGATTATGGTTTTGACACTGAGGCACCACAAACACGATACGGGTAATTTTTTCAAATTTTCGAATGAGAAAACTGCTTTTGGTTAGCACATGAAGGAATAATGGTATTCTGTGCCACCCTAAACTATACACTGTCAGCAAGTACTATGACAGTACTATCAGTATAACATCAGTTGTGCCTGGCACAGATTATCATTTTGACACTGAGGGACCACAAACGCGATAGAGTAATTTTTTTTCTTCATATTTTCGAATGAGAAAACTGCTTTGCATTTATACATGAAGCAATAATGCTAATCTGTGCCACCCTAAACTACATATTATCAGCAAGTACTATGACAGTACTATCTGGATAACATCAGCTGTGCCTGGCACAGATTATCGTTTTCACACCGAGGGACCCCAAACACGATATGGGTATTTTTCATATTTTCGAATGAGAAAACTACTTTTGGTTGGTGCATGAAGCAAAAATGGTAATCTGTGCCACCCTAAACTATACATTGTCAGCAAGTACTATGAGAATACTATCAGGTTAACATCAGTTGTGCCTGGCACAGATTATCATTTTGACACTGAGGCACCACAAACACGATAGAGTAATTTTACTTTTTTCATATTTTTGAATGAGAAAACTGCTTTGCATTTATACATGAAGCAATAATGGTAATCTGTGCCACCCTAAACTACATACTATCAGCAAGTACTATGACAGTACTATCTGGATAACATCAGTTGTGCCCGGCACAGATTATCGTTTCGACACTGAGATACCACAAACATGGTAGGGATAATTTATCTAATATTTTCGAATAAGGAGACAGCTTATTATTGGTACATGGAGCAATAATGCTAATCTGTGCCACCCTCAACTATGCACTGTCAGCAAGTACTATGGCACTACTTTCAGGATAACATCAGTCGTGCCTGGCACAGATTACCTTTTTGAGACTGAGGCATCACAAACACGGTAGGGGTCATTTATCTCATATTTTCGAATAAGGAAACAGCTTTGGGTTGGTACAGGAAGAAATAATGGTAATCTGTGCCACCCTAAACTTTACACTGTCAGCAAGTACTATGACAGTAATATCAGGATAACATAAGTTGTGCCTGGCACAGATTATCATTTTGACACTGAGGGACCACAAACACTATACAGTAATTTTTCTTTTTTCATATTTTCGAATGAGAAAACTGCTTTGTATTGATACATGAAGCAATAATGGTAATCTGTGCCACCCTAAACTACACACTATCAGCAAGTACTATGACAGTACTATCTGGATAACATCAGCTGTGCCTGGCACAGATTATCGTTTTCACACCGAGGGACCCCAAACACGATATGGGTATTTTTCATATTTTCGAATGAGAAAACTACTTTTGGTTGGCACATGAAGCAATAATGGTAATCTGTGCCACCCTAAACTTTACACTGTCAGCAAGTACTATGAGAGTACTATCAGGATAACATAAGTTGTGCCTGGCACAGATTATCGTTTTGACACTGAGGCACCACAAACACGATACGGGTAAATTTTTCAAATTTTCGAATGAGAAAACTGCTTTTGGTTGGCACATGAAGGAATAATGGTATTCTGTGCCATCCTAAACTATACACTGTCAGCAAGTACTATGACAGTACTATCAGTATAACATCAGTTGTGCCTGGCACAGATTATCATTTTGACACTGAGGGATCACAAACACGATAGAGTAATTTTTCTTTTTTCATATTTTCGAATGAGAAAACTGCTTTGCATTTATACATGAAGCAATAATGGCAATCTGTGCCACCCTAAACTACATACTATCAGCAAGTACTATTACAGTACTATCTGGATAACATCAGTTGTGCCTGGCACAGATTATCGTTTCGACACTGAGATACCACAAACATGGTAGGGATAATTTATCTAATATTTTCGAATAAGGAAACAGCTTATTATTGGTACATGGGGGGTAACATCAGTTGTGCCTGGCACAGATTATCATTTTGACACTGAGGGATCACAAACACGATAGAGTAATTTTTCTTTTTTCATATTTTCGAATGAGAAAACTGCTTTGCATTTATACATGAAGCAATAATGGTAATCTGTGCCACCCTAAACTACATATTATCAGCAAGTACTATGACAGTACTATCTGGATAACATCAGCTGTGCCTGGCACAGATTATCGTTTTCACACCGAGGGACCCCAAACACGATGTAGGTATTTTTCATATTTTCGAATGAGAAAACTACTTTTGGTTGGCACATGAAGCAATAATGGTAATCTGTGCCACCCTAAACTTTACACTGTCAGCAAGTACTATGAGAGTACTATCAGGTTAACATCAGTTGTGCCTGGCACAGATTATCATTTTGACACTGAGGGACCACAAACACGATAGAGTAATTTTTCTTTTTTTCATATTTTTGAATGAGAAAACTGCTTTGCATTTATACATGAAGCAATAATGGCAATCTGTGCCACCCTAAACTACATACTATCAGCAAGTACTATTACAGTACTATCTGGATAACATCAGTTGTGCCTGGCACAGATTATCGTTTCGACACTGAGATACCACAAACATGGTAGGGATAATTTATCTAATATTTTCGAATAAGGAAACAGCTTATTATTGGTACATGGAGCAATAATGCTAATCTGTGCCACCCTCAACTATGCACTGTCAGCAAGTACTATGACACTACTTTCAGAATAACATCACTTGTGCCTGGCACAGATTAACTTTTTGACACTGAGGCATCACAAACACGGTAGGGATCATTTATCTCATATTTTCGAATAAGGAAACAGCTTTGGGTTGGTACAGGAAGCAATAATGGTAATCTGTGCCACCCTAAACTTTACACTGTCAGCAAGTACTATGACAGTACTATCAGTATAACATCAGTTGTGCCTGGCACAGATTATCGTTTTGACACTGAGGCACCACAAACACGATACGGGTAATTTTTTCAATTTTCGAATGAGAAAACGGCTTTTGGTTGGCACATGAAGGAATAATGGTATTCTGTGCCACCCTAAACTATACACTGTCAGCAAGTACTATGACAGTACTATCAGTATAACATCAGTTGTGCCGGGCACAGATTATCATTTTGACACTGAGGGACCACAAACACGATAGAGTAATTTTTCGTTTTTCATATTTTCGAATGAGAAAACTGCTTTGCATTTATACATGAAGCAATAATGGTAATCTGTGCCACCCTAAACTACATACTATCAGCAAGTACTATGACAGTACTATCTGGATAACATCAGTTGTGCCCGGCACAGATTATCGTTTCGACACTGAGATACCACAAACATGGTAGGGATAATTTATCTAATATTTTCGAATAAGGAGACAGCTTATTATTGGTACATGGAGCAATAATGCTAATCTGTGCCACCCTCAACTATGCACTGTCAGCAAGTACTATGGCACTACTTTCAGGATAACATCAGTCGTGCCTGGCACAGATTACCTTTTTGAGACTGAGGCATCACAAACACAGTAGGGGTCATTTATCTCATATTTTCGAATAAGGAAACAGCTTTGGGTTGGTACAGGAAGAAATAATGGTAATCTGTGCCACCCTAAACTTTACACTGTCAGCAAGTACTATGACAGTAATATCAGGATAACATAAGTTGTGCCTGGCACAGATTATCATTTTGACACTGAGGGACCACAAACACTAAACAGTAATTTTTCTTTTTTCATATTTTCGAATGAGAAAACTGCTTTGTATTGATACATGAAGCAATAATGGTAATCTGTGCCACCCTAAACTACACACTATCAGCAAGTACTATGACAGTACTATCTGGATAACATCAGCTGTGCCTGGCACAGATTATCGTTTTGACACTTAGGCACCCCCAAACACGATATGGGCATTTTTCATATTTTCGAATGAGAAAACTGCTTTTGGTTGGTACATGAAGCAATAATGGTAATCTGTGCCACCCTAAACTTTACACTGTCAGCAAGTACTATGACAGTAATATCAGGATAACATAAGTTGTGCCTGGCACAGATTATCGTTTTGACACTGAGGCACCACAAACACGATACGGGTAAATTTTTCAAATTTTCGAATGAGAAAACTGCTTTTGGTTGGCACATGAAGGAATAATGGTATTCTGTGCCATCCTAAACTATACACTGTCAGCAAGTACTATGACAGTACTATCAGTATAACATCAGTTGTGCCTGGCACAGATTATCATTTTGACACTGAGGGATCACAAACACGATAGAGTAATTTTTCTTTTTTCATATTTTCGAATGAGAAAACTGCTTTGCATTTATACATGAAGCAATAATGGTAATCTGTGCCACCCTAAACTACATATTATCAGCAAGTACTATGACAGTACTATCTGGATAACATCAGCTGTGCCTGGCACAGATTATCGTTTTCACACCGAGGGACCCCAAACACGATATGGGTATTTTTCATATTTTCGAATGAGAAAACTACTTTTGGTTGGCACATGAAGCAATAATGGTAATCTGTGCCACCCTAAACTTTACACTGTCAGCAAGTACTATGAGAGTACTATCAGGTTAACATCAGTTGTGCCTGGCACAGATTATCATTTTGACACTGAGGGACCACAAACACGATAGAGTAATTTTTCTTTTTTTCATATTTTTGAATGAGAAAACTGCTTTGCATTTATACATGAAGCAATAATGGCAATCTGTGCCACCCTAAACTACATACTATCAGCAAGTACTATTACAGTACTATCTGGATAACATCAGTTGTGCCTGGCACAGATTATCGTTTCGACACTGAGATACCACAAACATGGTAGGGATAATTTATCTAATATTTTCAAATAAGGAAACAGCTTATTATTGGTACATGGAACAATAATGCTAATCTGTGCCACCCTCAACTATGCACTGTCAGCAAGTACTATGACACTACTTTCAGAATAACATCACTTGTGCCTGGCACAGATTAACTTTTTGACACTGAGGCATCACAAACACGGTAGGGATCATTTATCTCATATTTTCGAATAAGGAAACAGCTTTGGGTTGGTACAGGAAGCAATAATGGTAATCTGTGCCACCCTAAACTTTACACTGTCAGCAAGTACTATGACAGTACTATCAGTATAACATCAGTTGTGCCTGGCACAGATTATCGTTTTGACACTGAGGCACCACAAACACGATACGGGTAATTTTTTCAATTTTCGAATGAGAAAACGGCTTTTGGTTGGCACATGAAGGAATAATGGTATTCTGTGCCACCCTAAACTATACACTGTCAGCAAGTACTATGACAGTACTATCAGTATAACATCAGTTGTGCCGGGCACAGATTATGATTTTGACACTGAGGGACCACAAACACGATAGAGTAATTTTTCGTTTTTCATATTTTCGAATGAGAAAACTGCTTTGCATTTATACATGAAGCAATAATGGTAATCTGTGCCACCCTAAACTACATACTATCAGCAAGTACTATGACAGTACTATCTGGATAACATCAGTTGTGCCCGGCACAGATTATCGTTTCGACACTGAGATACCACAAACATGGTAGGGATAATTTATCTAATATTTTCGAATAAGGAGACAGCTTATTATTGGTACATGGAGCAATAATGCTAATCTGTGCCACCCTCAACTATGCACTGTCAGCAAGTACTATGGCACTACTTTCAGGATAACATCAGTCGTGCCTGGCACAGATTACCTTTTTGAGACTGAGGCATCACAAACACAGTAGGGGTCATTTATCTCATATTTTCGAATAAGGAAACAGCTTTGGGTTGGTACAGGAAGAAATAATGGTAATCTGTGCCACCCTAAACTTTACACTGTCAGCAAGTACTATGACAGTAATATCAGGATAACATAAGTTGTGCCTGGCACAGATTATCATTTTGACACTGAGGGACCACAAACACTAAACAGTAATTTTTCTTTTTTCATATTTTCGAATGAGAAAACTGCTTTGTATTGATACATGAAGCAATAATGGTAATCTGTGCCACCCTAAACTACACACTATCAGCAAGTACTATGACAGTACTATCTGGATAACATCAGCTGTGCCTGGCACAGATTACCGTTTTGACACTTAGGCATCCCCAAACACGATATGGGCATTTTTCATATTTTCGAATGAGAAAACTGCTTTTGGTTGGTACATGAAGCAATAATGGTAATCTGTGCCACCCTAAACTTTACACTGTCAGCAAGTACTATGACAGTAATATCAGGATAACATAAGTTGTGCCTGGCACAGATTATCGTTTTGACACTGAGGCACCACAAACACGATACGGGTAAATTTTTCAAATTTTCGAATGAGAAAACTGCTTTTGGTTGGCACATGAAGGAATAATGGTATTCTGTGCCATCCTAAACTATACACTGTCAGCAAGTACTATGACAGTACTATCAGTATAACATCAGTTGTGCCTGGCACAGATTATCATTTTGACACTGAGGGATCACAAACACGATAGAGTAATTTTTCTTTTTTCATATTTTCGAATGAGAAAACTGCTTTGCATTTATACATGAAGCAATAATGGTAATCTGTGCCACCCTAAACTACATATTATCAGCAAGTACTATGACAGTACTATCTGGATAACATCAGCTGTGCCTGGCACAGATTATCGTTTTCACACCGAGGGACCCCAAACACGATATGGGTATTTTTCATATTTTCGAATGAGAAAACTACTTTTGGTTGGCACATGAAGCAATAATGGTAATCTGTGCCACCCTAAACTTTACACTGTCAGCAAGTACTATGAGAGTACTATCAGGTTAACATCAGTTGTGCCTGGCACAGATTATCATTTTGACACTGAGGCACCACAAACACGATAGAGTAATTTTTCGTTTTTCATATTTTTGAATGAGAAAACTGCTTTGCATTTATACATGAAGCAATAATGGCAATCTGTGCCACCCTAAACTACATACTATCAGCAAGTACTATTACAGTACTATCTGGATAACATCAGTTGTGCCTGGCACAGATTATCGTTTCGACACTGAGATACCACAAACATGGTAGGGATCATTTATCTAATATTTTCTAATAAGGAAACAGTTTATTATTGGTACATGGAGCAATAATGCTAATCTGTGCCACCCTCAACTATGCACTGTCAGCAAGTACTATGGCACTACTTTCAGAATAACATCACTTGTGCCTGGCACAGATTACCTTCTTGACACTGAGGCATCACAAACACGGTAGGGGTCATTTATCTCATATTTTCGAATAAGGAAACAGTTGTGGGTTGGTACAGGAAGCAATAATGGTAATCTGTGCCACCCTAAGCTACACACTATCAGCAAGTACTATGACAGTACTATCTGGATAACATCAGTTGTGCCTGCCACAGATTATCGTTTTGACACTGAGGGACCACAAACACTATACGGATACTTTTTTTCATATTTTCTAATGAGCAAACTGCTTTTGGTTGGTACATGAAGCAATAATGGTAATCTGTGCCACCCTAAACTATACACTGTCAACAAGTACTATCACAGTACTATCTGGATAACATCAGCTGTGCCTGGCACAGATTATCGTTTTGACACTGAGGGACCCCAAACACGATATGGGTATTTTTTTTTCAAATTTTCGAATGAGAAAACTGCTTTTGGTTGGTACATGAAGCAATAATGGTAATCTGTGCCACCGTAAACTATACACTGTGAGCAAGTACTATGAGAGTACTATCAGGTTAGCATCAGTTGTGCCTAGACAAGATTATCGTTTTGACACTGAAGGGTCACAAACATGGTAGGTGACACTTATCTCATATTTTCGAATAAGGAAACAGCTTTGAGTTGGTACATCACGCAATAATGGTAATCTGTGCCACCCTAAACTACACACTATCAGCAAGTACTATGACAGTACTATCAGGATAGCATCAGTTGTGCCTGGCACAGACTATCGTTTTGACACTGAAGCATCATAAACCTGGTAGGGGTCATTTATCTCCTACTTTCGAATAAGGAAACAGCTTTGAGTTGGCACATGGCGCAATAATGGTAAGCTGTGCCATCCTAAACTACACACTGTCATCAAGTACAATGGCACTACTTTCAGGATAACAGCAGTTGTGCCTGGCATAGATTACCTTTTTGACACTGAGGCATCACTAACATGGTAGGGGTCATTTATCTCATATTTTCGAATAGGGAAACAGCTTTGGTTGGTAAAGGAAGCAATAATGGTAATCTGTGCCACCCTAAACTATACACTGTCAGCAAGTGTTGTGACAGTACTATCAGTATAACATCAGTTGTGCCTGGCACACATTATCGTTTTCACACTGAGGCACCACAAACACGATACGGGTAATTTTTTCAAATTTTCGAATGAGAAAACTGCATTTGGTTGGCACATGAAGGAATAATGGTATTCTGTGCCACCCTAAACTATACACTGTCAGCAAGTACTATGACAGTACTATCAGTATAACATCAGTTGTGCCTGGCACAGATTATCATTTTGACACTGAGGGATCACAAACACGATAGAGTAATTTTTCTTTTTTCATATTTTCGAATGAGACAACTGCTTTGCATTTATACATGAAGCAATAATGGTAATCTGTGCCACCCTAAACTACATATTATCAGCAAGTACTATGACAGTACTATCTGGATAACATCAGCTGTGCCTGGCACAGATTATCGTTTTGACACCGAGAGATCCCAAACACGATATGGGTATTTTTCATATTTTCGAATGAGAAAACTACTTTTGGTTGGTACATGAAGCAATAATGGTAATCTGTGCCACCCTAAACTATACACTGTCAGCAAGTACTATGAGAGTACTATCAGGTTAACATCAGTTGTGCCTGGCACAGATTATCATTTTGACACTGAGGCATGACAAACACGATAGAGTAATTTTTCGTTTTTCATATTTTTGAATGAGAAAACTGCTTTGCATTTATACATGAAGCAATAATGGCAATCTGTGCCACCCTAAACTACATACTATCAGCAAGTACTATTACAGTACTATCTGGATAACATCAGTTGTGCCTGGCACAGATTATCGTTTCGACACTGAGATACCACAAACATGGTAGGGATAATTTATCTAATATTTTCGAATAAGGAAACAGCTTATTATTGGTACATGGAGCAATAATGCTAATCTGTGCCACCCTCAACTATGCACTGTCAGCAAGTACTATGGCACTACTTTCAGGATAACATCAGTTGTGCCTGGCACAGATTACCTTTTTGACACTGAGGCATCACAAACACGGTAGGGGTGATTTATCTCATATTTTCGAATAAGGAAACAGCTTTGGGTTGGCACAGGAAGCAATAATGGTAATCTGTGCCACCCTAAACTTTACACTGTCAGCACGTACTATGACAGTAATATCAGGATAACATAAGTTGTGCCTGGCACAGCTTATCGTTTTGACACTGAGGGACCACAAACACGATACAGTAATTTTTCTTTTTTCATATTTTCGAATGAGAAAACTGCTTTGGATTGATACATGAAGCAATAATGGCAATCTGTGCCACCCTAAACTACACAGTATCAGCAAGTACTATGAGAGTAGTATCAGGATAACATCAGTTGTGCCTGGCGCAGATTATCGTTTTGACACTGAGGGACCCCAAACATGGTATAGGTATTTTTTCATATTTTCGAATGAGAAAACTGCTTTTGGTTGGTACATGAAGAAACAATGGTAATCTGTGCCACCCTAAACTATACACTGCCAGCAAGTACTATGAGAGTACTATCAGGATAACATCAGTTGTGTCTGGCACAGATTATCGTTTTGACACTGAGGGACCACAAACATGGTAGGGGTCATTTAACTCATATTTTCGAATAAGGAACCAACTTTGGGTTGGTACAGGAAGCAATAATGGTAATCTGTGCCACCCTAAACTACACACTCTCAGCAAGTACTATGACAGTATTATCAGGATAACATCAGTTGTGCCTGGCACAGATTATCGTTTTGACACTGAGGGACCACAAACACTATACGGATAGTTTTTTTTCATATTTTCTAATGAGCAAACTGCTTTTGGTTGGTGCATGAAGCAATTATGGTAATCTGTGCCACCCTCAACTATGCACTGTCAGCAAGTACTATGGCACTACTTTAACATCAGTCGTGCCTGGCACAGATTATCGTTTTGACCCTGCGGGACCGCAAACAGGATACGGAATTTTTTTCATATTTTCGAATGAGAAAACTGCTTTTGGTTGGTGCATGAAGCAATTATGGTAATCTGTGCCACCCTCAACTATGCACTGTCAGCAAGTACTATGGCACTACTTTAACATCAGTCTTGCCTGGCACAGATTATCGTTTTGACCCTACGGGACCGCAAACAGGATACGGGTATTTTTTTCATATTTTCGAATGAGAAAACTGCTTTTGGTTGGGGCATGAAGCAATAATGCTAATCTGTGCCACCCTATACACACTGTCAGCAAGTACTATGACAGTACTATCAGGATAGCATCAGTTGTGCCTGGCACAGATTGCCGTTTTGACACTGAGGGACCACAAACATGGTAGGGGCCACTTATCTCATATTTTCGAATAAGGAAACACCTTATTATTGGTACTTGAGGCCATAATGGTAATCTGTGCCACACTAAACTACACACTGTCAGCAAGTACTATGCCAGTACTATCAGGATAACATCAGTTGTGCCTGGCACACATTATCGTTTTGAGACTGCGGAACCGCAAACACGATACGGGTATTTTATCATATTTTCGAGTGAGAAAACTGCGTTTGGTTGGTGCATGAAGCAATAATGGTAATCTGTGCCACCCTCAACTATGCACTGTCAGCAAGTACTATGGCACTACTTTCAGGATAATATTTTCGAATAAGGAAACAGCTTTGGGTTGGTACAGGAAGCAATAATGGTAATTTGTGCCACCCTAAACTTTACACTGTCAGCACGTACTATGACAATACTATCAGGATAACATAAGTTGTGCCTGGCACAGATTACCTTTTTGACACTGTGGCATCGTAAACATGGTAGGGGTCATTTATCTCATATTTTCGAATAAGGAAACAGCTTTGAGTTGGTACATGGAGCAATGGTGGTAATCTGTGCCACCCTCAACTATGCACTGTCAGCAAGTACTATGACACTACTTTCAGGATAACATCAGTCGTGCCTGGCACAGATTACCTTTTTGACACTGAGGCATCACAAACAAGGTAGGGGTCATTTATCTCATATTTTCGAATAAGGAAACGGCTTTGGGTTGGTACAGGAAGCAATAATGGTAATCTGTGCCACCCTAAACTACACACTATCAGCAAGTACTATGACGATACTATCAGGATAGTATCAGTTGTGCCTGGCACAGATGATCGTTTTGACACTGTGGCATCGTAAACATGGTAGGGGTCATTTATCTCATATTTTCGAATAAGGAAACAGCTTTGCGTTGGTACATGGAGCAATGGTGGTAATCTGTGCCACCCTCAACTATGCACTGTCAGCAAGTACTATGGCACTACTTTCAGGATAACATCAGTCGTGCCTGGCACAGATTATCGTTTTCACACTGAGGGACCACAAACACGATACAGTAATTTTTCTTTTTTCATATTTTCGAATGAGGAAACTGCTTTGGATTGATACATGAAGCAATAATGGTAATCTGTGCCACCCTAAACTACACACTATCAGCAAGTACTATGACAGTACTACCTGGATATAACATCAGCTGTGCCTGGCGCAGATTATCGTTTTGACACTGAGGGACCCCAAACACAATATGGGTATTTTTTCATATTTTCGAATGAGAAAACTGCTTTTGGTTGGTACATGAAGCAATAATGGTAATCTGTGCCACCCTAAACTATACACTGTCAGCAAGTACTATGCGAGTACAATCAGGTTAACATCAGTTGTGTCTGGCACAGATTATCGTTTTGACACTGAGAGACCACAAACAATGTAGGATCATTTATCTCATATTTTCGAATAAGGAAACACCTTATTATTGGTACTGGACGCCGTAATGGTAATGGCAGGGGCCGCGAAGCGGGGCGGGGGGCATTTTTTGGGACCGCAATGTTATAAGTCCTATCTTAGATAGCACCAGCCCAGCATTTAAGATGGCCGGTATAGAGTTCAGTCTCCGCCCCCCCCCCCCCTTTCAAATGTGCTCGGCGGCTCCTGAAAGGTCAATATGGGGAAAGACCGCCTTTCAATACCACTAGTTCCACTATGGAGTGGAAAATATTGCACAATATATATCCGACTGGTATTTTATTGCACAAAATGGGAAAACACGAGACCAACAAATTTCCTGTATGTAATGAAGTGGATTTCAGTGAACATTTATTTGTACATTGTAAACAAGTCAAGCGCCTCTGGTCAGAGGTGGAAAATACTATAGCGGCACGTATCCAAATTAGAATTAAGCTCAATCCAAATATAATTTTATTTGGTATAAGAGAACTTGATTATGGTGCACTTAGTACCCTACAGGTTGACGAGGTTAATCACATTATTTTGATAGCAAAAATGTTCATTAGTATATATAAATATGGAAATTATCATAACATAAAGCTGTTATGTGAACACGAAATGTATTTGAGAAAGAAATTTCTTAATTTTCTGTAACCTATTTTTGTATACCAAAGTACGCTAGTCTTATCTTTGTACTTCGAATACATGGCTATAATAAGTAAGGAAGTGAGGTTATGGGTATTGCAATGAAAATATTGCACACTATATATATCCAACTGGTATTTTGTTGCACAAAATCGGAAAACACGAGAGCAACAAATGTCCTGTATGTAATGAAGTGGATTTTATTGAACATTTCTTTGTACTTTGCAAACAAGTCCAGGACATCTGGTCAGAGGTGGAAAATACAACAGCGGCACGAATCCAAATGAGAATTAAGCTCCATCCAACTATAATTTTATTTGGTATAAGAGAACTTGATTATGGTGCACTTAGCTCTGTACAAGTTGACGAGGTTAGTCACATTATTCTGATAGCAAAAATGGTGATCAGTAAATATAAATATGGAAATTATCATAACATCAAGCTGTTTTTTGAATACAAACTGAGTTTGAGAAACACATTTCTTAATTTTCTGTAACTTATAGCCGAATATTATAATGTAAGCATGCGTGTTCTATATTTGTATATCAAAGTACGTTACACTCTTACCCCAGAAGGTGTAAATTACACCTCTACGGGGTGTAAATGGCTTGTCCCAGGGCTAACACCCTTTTGGGTGTGAATTAACACCCTCTCCAAAAGGTGTAAATTTACACCTTCTCGAAAAGGTGTTAAGTTACACCTTTTTTGCTCACATTACACCTTCCATGGGTGTTCATTCACACCTTCTGAATAAAATTTGCACCTCCCAGACAAATTTATGAGCATATTTTTGTTGGGAACCCAGCATCCCATGGGTGTTTATTTACACCTTTTGACAAGAACTAAACCTTCCAGTGGTGTTAATTTACACCTTCTCAACTGAATTACACCTTCTTTGGGTGTTAATTCACACCTTTTGGGCAAATTTGAATCATCTAGGCGTGCTAAAATACACCTTATTAGTAAGAATTACACCTTTTATTGGTGTTAATGTACACCTTTTGACCGCGATTACACCCTCTTGGGTGTTTATTTACACCTTTTGCCCAAAACTAAACCTTCTAGAGGTGCTAAAATACACCTTCTGGAGACGATTCCATCTTCCAGGGGTGTTAAAACACACCCATTTCGTGAGAATTACACCTTCAAAAGGTGTTAATTTACACCTTTTAGTGAGAATTAGTGGTGTTCGTACCATCCAGTAATGGCTCTTGGTTGAGGTACACAATAAGAACATTAACACAAAATATATGCATGATATATTTTATTAGGGAAATCACAAAACGCACATTTACATTGGTCATTTCATGTTAACCCTCCCTGATATCATAGTTCACTCTCAATCCCTGGAAGCACAAAGTTCAAACGATTAAAACTACAAGCATCCCAACCCAACCTAAATTGAGCACGTTATGTTCATGTAACTTATACCTTCAACTTTCACCAACTCTCATGGAATACTTTTGTACATAACCTTCTGGGGTGCCTCAGCCTCAAAAACTCTCAGAGAGAGTAGGGTAAAACAGGTAACAAAAATGGCCATCAATAATTCCCCGCCTTTGAGCTGTGGAAGGGTCTGTTTGCTTTGCTTTTCGAGTGTCCAGGTGGCGTCTGTATCAAAGTTTGAAACAAGCCTTCTCGAAGAAAATCAAACCGCCCTCCATTTTCTCCCACGTGATCCTTGTGAGCATGCGCATTGACTAGTATCATTTATAATCTGGTTCCCGAACACTATGGCATAGGGTAACAAGCACCTCCATAACCAAGGCACCAGGCTAACCAGTTATGACTCGTTTTTATCTCATATAGGGGCCTACTATTGATGAGATTTAAATAGAATTTCTATATTTTCAAGCGTCACTAAGTTGATTGGGTCAAACAATATCTCTCAGCAGATTATATTAATCAAATTTCGCAGAAGTGTATGTTATCATAGCACCGTATTTTCCCGCATGTATGTTGATTCAACAAAGTTTCGAGCTTGTTCTGTTCTGTCGGCAAAAGTTGAATGAAATACCGAGAGCAACAGAAAATACTCAATCGAGTCACATTTTTAGCATAGTTGAACTAAGTTTCGATCAGCTTTTCCGACAGTATAAAAATATATTCTCCGTTATAAATTTTCTGTAAGATGTAACATTTTCTTCAGCCTCTAAATACATACATATTTACATGCATCTCCCTGCTCCGACCTGGGTTCACAGGGGCAATTATATTGTACAAATATGAAAAAATGGCATATTTACCTGGAAGGTTACGTCGTTAATGCCAATTAGATCAGCTAAGGTAGCATTCTGTGAAATATGATCTTCAAGGTCCGACAGGCTGCGAGTTGCAAAAGGTAAAGCGATTTTCTTTCGGTTCTCCCCGATCAACAGCGGGCAAGTCGCCATCTCGCAGAAAGTAAACTTTGATGGACAGAACAGCACCG